>JASANN010000594.1:105515-163635 GCA_031762395.1 Calameuta pygmaea
ATGGCCCCCCCCCCCCCCCCCCCCCCTTAATGTAAAAATGGGTTACTCATAAAATATCAGCATGGTAGACAGTTACTCCGAAAATAATTTAAATGAAAATTGAGTGGCCATCAGGGTCTAATCTTTGTGATGTACAGAGTAGCAAAAAACGAGGGTTAAATAATACCGCGCATTGACAATTTCCATCGTGGAGTCAAAGTTGCCCTCGCGACACGGTTAGTATGTAGTATATGCAGATATTGGACTAAATGACTACTGATGAGCTCGATGTCAGGTCTAGGGGATGTTTTAAATTGACTAAAATTGAGAAGGGCGCGAATGAAAATTGGCATTTTTAAATTTTCAAGAATCTCCTATCATTTTTTATTCTCTCATATATAGTGAAAATCAATATAGTAAGATCATTCTTATCCGATAGTGACGCCTATCCTTGTAAGACTTTAACTGTATAAAATATAAAAAGAATGGAAAAATTAAACCACCCCATTGTCATAAGGGATGTTTGTAGTATTGACCGGTACATAGAGAGAATTTTTCATTAAAAGTTACCGTGAAAATCACGATACTCACGGGACATCATGGGTATTTCATAACATATTACATATATATGTAAGAGCAACTCATGAAAATATACTAAAAAGTAAGCATGACACCTCAGCTTTTACCGAAGTATACGTTCAAAATTTCGAAATTTGAAAATGAATAATGTAGAACTATAGCTTTTACATTGTTGAGTTTAAAAAGTCATCTAAAACAGCCGAATTTATCTCGTGTCCTACATTCAATTTTACCGTAGAGTGCACTGTGCTCTTCATACCTGTGAAGTCAACCATGAAAACCACTTTGACTTTATGTGTTTTTCAAATGACGAAAAAAAACGTAAAGAGAAAATCTCTCCGTGTCGCTTCCTTTTCTCGCAAAATAAAATTAACGGACTGCACGCTGGAGTGTCGTTTGGTAATTTTTCATTCCCTACAGGCGCCCGATAAACGATACGACGACTAGACAGATCAAATCTAATTTCGGTAACGAAGATTTATAAATATAGGATATATCGCCTAGGGGTTCTCGCCAACTGAATATAAAGGATTGGTAGCTAGGTTACAGTATTTCACTTTTTCCTCCTCTGCATTCATCCCCATCGATTCATATTGTTGGGAAGTACGAATTTCAATTTTACTTTAGCATTGCCACGCAAGTTCATTCACCCTTGGTGCTTGCACAATCTTTACAAGTTAAAGGCTCCTATATAGAGACGATTTTCCTATGCCGCAAGAAGACAAAGAACAACTGAACCAACGTTATAGCAGACGGGATATTCCGATTAAGAAGATGGCGGATTTCACACCGAGCAAGAAATTCAATCAACCCTCATGAAATTTTGCTACGTAACGATATCCTTAGCTACTTCGCAAGTACAGGGATGGGAGGGAGGGTTGCGTTGTCATTGAAACAACTGAAATTTAGATCGACGGAGTGTAAATTGCCGTTACAAAAAAAGCAGCCCCTATTTCCTTTGTTCCCCATACTTTGTCAAATACCACGTACGAACGTGACTTCATAGCGTATTAAAATGTTACTTTGCAAAAAAAGCTACTTGGTACTATTTGCCAAGTTTACTTGTGATCCCGTATTTATTGTTTTTCTCGAATTTCTATGTTCACAGGAACTCATGACAAAGAACAAAAGACGCAGTTGGCGACGTATACTGGCTGGCGCTGTTGTTGGACTCGTCATACTCGCCCTGATCATCACGGCAATCATTTTCCTTGTCGGACATTCAGAATCAGCTGACACGCCGACTCCTGTAAAAGATGGTCTTACACTCGAAGAGTGGTTAAGTGGCTCATTATCCACCAATAGCTTCAATGGCACGTGGCTCAGTGGTAAGTACTGACGTTCGTTAAATAAATATCGTATGTAGTATAGTTTATTATAACTTTTATGAATATCTTGAAAAATGATAAAAAGCTAATGTATTGTAGCCGTAAATGTATAAACGCACGTCGGCTTGCCAGCAGCTTGGCTAGGTGGTCTAGCTGGTCTAGGTATTCTAGGTGGTCTAGGTGGTCTATGTGGTCTAGGTGAATAGTGTCGGACGTCGCTGAACTAACGTAAAAACAAACGTGACTCGACGCAAAGCTTTATGTATTGTGTGTTAGTGGCTGCACCGCTAGCATTTCTCGTAGGTACAGCTCAAAGGTAAAACCTGGTAAATATCTTTAACGCGTATACGCTGTGGGTACAGGCTGTTTCGTTTTCTTTTTTTCAACGGATTTTATGCATACTGTAAAATTAGTAATCCCTTTTCACGACAAAAGAAAACAAGATGAACCGTAAATCAAGCTCACGGATAATTTCTTAATTTTTAATACAATACTTAATGACCGCATTGCTGACTGCCTTCACATGGGTTTTAAACAAATTTTTTAATTACCAAACGCATTTTGATAACATGTTTTACCGTAATCGATGCGTGTTTTTTGGAATTTGTTTTTTTCCTTTTTTAATTTTTACTTCGCAAATTAATGAGCTTCAGATTCTACATTTAAATATTATGGAGTTATTATTTATCGGGGAAAAAATAGTGAGAATTTTGACTCCATAGAAATTGAGGGTATAAAATCTTTATAAATTGACGTAACTTATAGTAAGTGCAGCATTCGAGGAAAGATATCATAACTTTTATAGCATACGAAAGCACGTGCTTAATGGACAGAGAAATAGGAACAGCGAATAAGTGTGTTATAAAAGTTGTAAAATTCACGTGCCATTTTTCGTTTATCATTTGTGGCAGTAAGCAACGTCATTTTCCATTAAAAATCGACTGGTACATTGCAGAAAACGGATTCGGTTAAAATAACCTAAAATTGACTTAAGCTAATAATCCGTTGATATTTTTGTTCAAGTGTCATTTGCCTTTATATCTCGTAAAAATCCTCGCAATTACCTCAAGTATTCGCATCTAAACATGTAAATTAATCGATTAATATGCATAGTCATTAAAATTAATATGTATAATTACGTGGACTGATTGGAAGCATCCATAACTCGAGGTACGGTTGGGGCTATAATACGTTGAATTGGTTTAGGTTAGGCTAGACTTGACTAGGTTAGCCGACAATTGCTTTAAGGGTTAAGTTAGGTCAGGTTAGGTTTGATTACATTAAGTAAAGGTAGATTCTGGTGAGTTGGTCACTGGTCACTTTTCAAGAGAAATTATAAGTAGAAATTTCGTAATTCTGACAGTTTGGGACTTTTACGGTAAAAGGGGACATACTTGTTTCTCCCAGCAGGTATAGGAAGAGGGGGGGGGGGGGGGGAGGCTTGCAAAGAGATGGGGTGACTGTCGGATTCTAGGGTCCGTATATGGAGGTAATTATGGTAGTTGATGAGAGTTTCACGCTAGGCCGAACCGCAACCACCATCTACTCTACCTAATTGAGGTAACTCAGTGCGCGGTTTGGTTCCATATGCGTTTACCGATAAACCTCCTGCATGGACAATATATTGACCACTCGGTATATGGACAAGGCCACTTATCAGACCGGCCATTTACTTTTGACTATACGAAATTCATATAACGGCAGAGACTCGTTCAAATACTTACAATTCAATGTTACAAAAACTGAATGGGACCCAGTCTCCTCTTAATATTTTATGGCTGGCAATAACATAATGAATGTTGATCATAGTTGGTATACTGGTTGAAACAATTTTGGCGCTGAAGATTTTATGGACGTTTGTACTAACTTCTCCCAATTTATTAACTCGCTCAAAATTTACTCGAAATTCCATTGGACCTTTTTGCAGTAGCTGTCTCATGAGCGACTCAACTTTTAAAATTAAGGCATGGGATATATTTCAGAGTAACTATAATAGTTTAACATTGAAGTCATTTTCAAAATTACTCAAGAGTATCATCCACCCCTTGTTACCAGATGCTATCCCAGTGATATCTACCCTTGAACATTCTTAGATAACAGAAACAAGCATGAGGGGGTAGTAAGATCATCTATGGAGACAACTTCAGTAATTGACAAAGGTCTGCTCATTTGCTGCCTCGTCTACTAATACTAATACTTATTAGTAGTAAAGTAATAGCCCCCCTTTAGTAGCCTAGTGATTTACTTAGGAGCAGTAGTAGTAGTAGTAGTAGCAATAATGACAATAGTAGTAGTAGTAGTATAATATAGTGTACTAATAGGTCAGCCAAGAACCTTGTTAGTATATGGTGACTGAGAATGAAAAGTTTTGAATCAAAGGGAATGTTATGCAACATAAGAGACTTTCCAACGAAAGCCAATTGACATTTCTTTTATTATTTTTTAAACCTAATACCTATAGTAAAGAACGAAACGATAATCATATGACGAGTAATATTGTTTTCTTTCTAAACTATACTCAAATTTAAGTTGTCATTCCTGTAACAAAAGTTTTGTTTGCTACCACCTGAGCAATTTCATCCTGAACCAGTTATTGAAATATAAATTTAACGTTTTTTTCAAAAAATTATGTCTGGACCGGTTCACCAGTTAGTATCTCAATACACGGACGTAACGGTAGGATACAGGTGTACTTGTAGTCGGTCCTTGAGTTGAATCTGTTTTTTTTTATAGTTTGCAAACAGCGCAAATGACACGTGGCTATAAAGTCAAATAAATGCTAAAATAGAAAAATAAAATATATTTCAGTTCAAAATCGTGCACGTGCATACTCAGTAACAAATATTGTGTAAAGTGTCATGTGTGGCTTGTTAGAGACTTGATTGTTTTCAATCTGCCGAAAAAAAAGCACATTGAATTCACGAACCGACTATATAAGTTAACTTAACTACATGACGAAACTACTCAAAGGATGAAGTTCGATGAATTTGTGTTATCCAAATCCCTACAAGTTGCCACTTGACAAAGCACAAAAAAGATGAAGGGATAAACCCAAATGTCCCTGAGGACCATCTTCCGGGTAGCTTAGTCCAAGACTGCGACTAACCTCACCATTTCATTTCGACTATGGTTACGTATTTATGCGCGTATACATGCGTATCTATATGTAGGCACCGTCTATCTGCATATATGTACCTGGATTTTCTTGCTTCTCTCATTCCTCAATAATATATCATGGATTTGCGGTGTCGTAAGACATAATTAATTCTTCAGTAACTACCTTCTGGCTCGTCTCTACTTTGGTGATGCTAATAGGACATCAATTCTTTTTTTAATTTTGTCCTTTTGTTTTCGATTTATCCTCCTTAACGAGGGCAATTGCCAAACGACAATAAGCGATAGAATATTTGATATTCCTAGTGAGGAGGTTTTGTGCGCAACCACAAGGTGTCACTGTCGTCAGTTTCTTAAATCTCCGACTCAAATGTAGAATACGTGATACTTGCATCCTTGGCGAGCGTCGATAAGACACAGGGGAAAAAAAAACAGAAAACAGAAGACATATATAAAAGAATATTTCGAAAATATAATAATAAAAAAAGCAAAAATTCAAGTTTTAACATAAGAAAGACGTGTAGAGTAAAATCACTAAGTAAAAGTAACATTTCTCCGTGTAAATATATACAGATATAAAGCGAGAGTCAGGGGGATAAAGAAAAAAATCGCCGTAAAAATGGGCTACAGGAACGTCAGTTAAATAGGAAACCACGTGAAATACGCACTTTGCACGAAAGCGCGTTACGCATGATTTATCGGATCTCGTGTTTTTTTTTCATACTTTTTTAGTGGCGCCCATCCGTTTCCGCTTTCGATTTTGTCATTTCTCCAGCTACTGGCGGCGCATCGTCATGCATATGCATATTTTGGATACGCGCGCACGTGCACGCACACATCTAGATACACTCATATAGAGGTATACTGTGTACAGCAAATTTCGTAGGTGATGTAACACGCGCATGCGATTTACCGAGATTTTCTAGCGAGTCATTTTTTTATTATTTTTTTTTGTATACTATCTGGCAAACTACTGCACCACTATCACCACTACCTACTACTAATACAGACGTCACGCACTGCACCCAGTACAATCTTTACTGTTGACCGATAGTGTGGGGCCGCTCGTTCGACTCGTTGACGATAAACTGGTCGATTTATTTCCAGCGTAGCACCGCCAAATTAATTGGTTTTGGCACCGGCCAAACACATTCCAGCCGGGAAGTTCTACTTTCTCACTAGGAGAACGTTCGATCTCGATTAAATTCTTTAAATCGGACATCTGGTTCATTAATTTCATTTCTACGCACACCGTCCCAAAGGAAACCAATTACTGCATTTGCTTACAACTATGTACGAACATGATGTTTACGTCGATAGCGGAAATCAACTTTGCCGTATTACCTTGTCCATCTGTTTTTGTCGTTACGTCTGTTAAACAAACTCGTCCATTAATATACTTAAATACGTCCAAAACAGAAGCAATGAATTTTACTGATGACAGTTAATTTTATTTAGTGATTCTGCAGGAATACGTACCGTATTTATTTTATTATATAATTCCCTATTATTTACGCATGCACAATTATTTATCGATAAACACGTCAACGTGTCCATGGCACAAGTTACTGACATGCAAATACGCGTTTACGTATATTAAAAGATTTTTAATTCATTTCAAACATATTGTGTAAAACATTCTCGGTAAGTTAATAGGTACTTCACGTTTAAAATTATCATACATATATGTACGTGAACAAAGTTTCAAAAATGAATAAATATATCTTAATAGTAGAATGGATCAGTAACGCAACATAAATTGCACAGCATAAACATAAGCTTAATGTAGTAAGCAGTAACGTAAGATAATACAATAAAATAACACAGGACATTAGAAGAAAGGAAAGAAAAGGAATTTAGGAGGAAAAAAGTATGAGAGATATATGCATTTTTATAAAAAAATCATGCGTTCAATTTCCATAATACCAGTTTCCAAGTTCCTTGTTACCACAATAAATACGAGGACGTCCGTCCTCATGGCGATAGTGGCGGCGGCGGCGGCGGCGCGGTGGTAGCTACGACTGTATTGTTGACGGTCGTAGTGAGTAACCACGTTGCTGGAATAGGTAATGGTAGCCATTGCTTGCGCCAACGTTATGCCCCACTTAATGAGAGTTTCCCTACTGGATGGGCACGGGGGACATTCTTTGAAGCGGAGTACACCACACTAGTGGGGAATATACATGGCGAGTGGTCAGACATTTGGAACGCAGTGCAACTAAGCATTATTGTACTTTCAATGTACACACTTCCAGATGAAGTAGGTGACAAATAGAAATATTCGTATCTACTTTTGCAGAAAAACACTACTATGCATTTTACGTAAGAGTATGCGCGTGCGTGCATGCATGTGCGCGCTTGTGTGTGCGTGTGTGTCTATAATGTAGTAAATGAGTAAAAAAGTTAAAAAATGTCCAAATGTGAAAAATAAGATTTCGAAATGTGACGTATTAAATGTAACGTATAAATGGAAACATGTAATGCGTAACTGTGGATACATGTAATGCTAATAAGTGTGAAGGGATACTGTAGCAGGTATATATTTACAGTGTTCAATCAAATACTGTGCAACCACCGGCAATATGCATTATAGTCTATTTGTATATAGGAATGTTTAAACTGCTTCAGTTTCCGGTTTTAGAGGCTGTCAACCAATGACGTCACTACACGTGTATACTAACTGGTGTAACGTGTTAATATCCGGAAAGCTCGCATGTTGGCTATGCGATTCCACCACGTCGTTCGTATTTGCATATAAATCCAATTTTGAGGGTTAATATTTCCCCAAGGTGCGGAGGTGAAGGTTGGACCTTGAGTGGGGGGTGCACTGGGACATTCGGTTATCCCCGTGATGATGACGCTTTGATGCGTTAAACCTCGCTCGTTCGATCGATCACTTTAGTCTGCAGCGTGGACAATATTAAATCATTGCCTGATTGCCCGAGTACGTTTGTGGTGTCAACTGTTTGAGGTTTTTATTGCATTAGGGGATACAAATGGATTTAATTATGTTTTTTAAAATTAGTTATTAATTATCTCGTGAATTAGCCCATTTTAAGTAAATATAAGATCGAGGGGACTCTTTTTCATTGATACGCATAGGTAGATGGCCCCTAGAAAATATATTTGACTCGCGAGCCAATCGCATTATTTCTCAAGATATTATATTAATATCTTCACTTTTGACTAATTCTTATTTTTTGATTGTCATATTTTAAATTCGTCCCTCTTATGTTGCAGGTGAAGAAATCCTGTACATGGACGAAAGTCGAAATTTGAAAATCCATAACGTAACTTCGAATTCGTCGACGATCGTTTTGGAGACCACTAACTCGGTAAGTACACGTGGCTCCCTGACTAATGTATTTCGAGAGTCTCAGAAAAACGAAAGAAGCGTGGGGCAAATTTGTGGCAGAGGGACACAGTGACAAAAAACGTAGCCGAATACTAATTTCGTAGATGGCGCGGAAGTATAAGAGGGATAGGGGCTTGTTAAGGGCGAACCGCAATTGGCGTCCTTTTTCTTGCCCTTCCCTAGACAAAAAAGTCCTAAGCGCGGCATATCTTTCCAACGGATTCTAGTCTAATCCACGAAAGCTCGGACGAGCTTGTTTCTTGTACCGCCATTGGGTAATATAATGGCAAACTACTTCCACCGCGCAGTAGCACGTTTTCGCGAGCGTGCGATGTCCTTTAAATTCGCTGCTAATAAAAAAAGGAGGAGGCAAAAAAGAACGAAAAGAATAGCGCGGGACCCAAGGAAGAGACGATTTATTCGAAGGAATTTAGTACGCCAGGTATGTCCAGGGAGAACGTTCTTATAGCTCTTTATTTATCGTGCGAAAGCAGTAAAACTGGTATGGCCATCTATAAAAAAAAATAGCACGCTCAAATGTTTAGAAATTATCGAATGGCACTGGAGAATGATAATTGAATTTTCTCAGCCGTCGCGATAAAGTTGATCTATTTTCTGCCTTCATGAAACGAATTGCATCGACTTGTCAATTGGTATAAAGCATTCCAAAATTTGATGCACAAGCCGATTAAAAAGTTCTTCAACCCCGCATTGCCCTCGAAAAACCGAATCTTAGTCCTAAAATATTAGCGAGTCACGAGACGTTCTCTCATCAATGGTAATGGTGAGTCACTTGACATTTACGGGAAAACTTGGTGCGTTAAAACAATAACCGTAGTTAGTCGTCGGCATCGGAATCGCCACGTGTTACGGTACAGTTTAGTTAACTTTAAACTCGGACCATCGCAGTTCGCCTCCGTTAACGACCCGGAACGACCGTCTCGCGTTGTTTCCACTTTGCATAAACGACGTTGATTTTATAACGGCTAACGTCGCAACCAATTACTGTTAATGGGGTAATTGTTGACGGTACTGCCATCCTGCGGATTTGTACTAACACCATTTAGAATTGTTGACCAATAGTCTGCAGATGTCTGTTGCATTTCGTAACGGGCTCAGGTGGGGCTTGACGACTGACGAAACGTCGTATCAGCCCTGGGTGCCACACTTGGGGTTCTTGGTCCGATTCTGTCTGCGAGAGTCGACCCAGCGTTCTATCGGCACCGGCATATTAACTCCGATCCAGCGCCCGATGTCTACGACGCCCCAGCATAGGGCGCGGATTGTATACGAGTACTGGTTCAATATACTATGCCTGTATTGAATCAGTAATGGCTCGCTATATGAGTCAAACTGCAAACCAGTATTTGCGAGTGCTTTCAATATTCCACAAGAATTCCACAACGGGCAAGCTAAGAAGGATCGAATGGGGATAGAAGAAATAAACGTAGAACACTATAGAAGTATATATATATAGAAGATAAATGGTTTTTTTTTTTTTTTATTAGCTGATTTTACTGCTAGCTCCTCCGTGCTTATACATATCTGCTTCCAATTTCTTTGAAAAAACCGTGCTACTTTATTCGTAACTTACTGGAATGCAAAGTCAACATGCTTAACTTCGCGATATAAACACAACCTCATAGGGAAAGGTCGTTTATCATATAGGTTACTGGCTACGGCATTTAAATGAAAAACGACACAGCATTGGGCCGATGTCGTCAAGATGGGTTGGCGCAGTGCTTAGTTCAAGCATTTTCCCAACCCTGACTCGATACACCAGCCAGATACGGCTCCTGGTTAAAAACCAACCGTCCGTTACCCGCATCGATTCTACTGTTTCTCCAGCATCGACGTACCTCGCCCGGGCAAATGACGCAGAAGTTTAGTTTATAAAATTCAATGATTCATCCGAAATTTTTGAACACACTCTATTTTGAAACGTCAAATATAAAAGCACCCGTGTATCCATACAAAACCAAAAGAGTCCATTCGTACTTTTAAACATAATTTGATATTGTTTTTCTTCTGCTTCGCAGGCTCTGGCTTCAAGCTTTCAACATCAAATATCAGCTGATCGAAAGTACTTACTCTTGGCCTCGAACTACCAAAAGGTAAGTTAATCAATAATAAACCACAATCGAATTATACTTCACTGCCGTTGGAATAACTAATATTTATTAGCTTATTGATATTTCGAAATGCTACATAGCAACAAAAAGCGCCTCGATCGAATATTAAACGTCTTTCCTAACCTACAAAATCACATCTCGAGAATCTTTGACTATTCCCCAACGATTTGATTAGACCTTTGACAGAATCATCAAGGTATAATCTCTAGCTTCCCACATTACACACGATATTCCTAGTGGAGGTAAATTGTCGTAATTGTGAATGAGACGCTGAACTACTAGCGCCATCCTTTGAATACAGATACAAACTAAATACCATATAATACCTCATATCCATATAGCATGCACAGAATGTGAGTCCAGCTGGCTGCTGAAACAGTGTGCAACGAGAGGTCCAGTGCATACAAGACTGTCCCAATTGCATACATTATGCTATCTGCTCTCTACCCTCAATACCAGCCATTTCGGGTTACCAACCCTTTAGCAACTCTCTAGATTACCAATCTCCCAACGAACTGTCCTGCTTTAGTTCCGACACAGCCAGACTTCCATCTCCCTTCTGACTATACTGATTGTGAGGTCCGGCACCAAACGCTCTTTCGGGTCTAGTTACCCTGTCAGTCCCCATCAACCCTTTCTCGCACATCACTCAACCACATACTGTTTGTATATTATTTAATTTCGCGTAGCCAGCTGACACTGCCAACAGCTACCACAAACACGAAATCCTGAATTGTTTCCCATTTTGCACGGATTCGCAGTGGAAATTGAAATTCTCTAATCTAATAAGAATATTGAGAAACCCTATACTAAGCCCTCGGCAAGGCTCTTAATCATCCTCTATGATTATACGCGACTATATTCCCCTGAACGGTTGCTATGACGCGACGCCTTTGAGACTTTTTCATTTAGTTCGCTCCGTTCACGTAACATCCGGTTCTCTTTGCTGCTCGAAAATACAGACATATTTCCTGAATGGATCGTAACAAACACAGGTTAAGGATCAGCAGAATACGATTAAATCTCTCTAACGATCGTGTACGTTTCAGTATGATTTAACGTCGGATTATGCAGTTCATGGTAGTTTAGATGCTTTTAATACTAACCGTTTCTATAATTTTCGTAACTACACATTTTTCAGCTTGTACTACATAGTAAACATATGGATGTCGATATAAAGGTTTGATGCTATGTTTTCAATTATAATTTCACTATAGGATGTATCTGCGAATAATTTATTTTTGTTTCACATAGTAGGTACTCCAAACAATTACTCGAATAGCAACAATGAATTTTATGAAAGAATCTTTCGGTCATTTTATTCATCGCATACTTGCTGTTATTTTTCAAAAAGTAATTATTGTTCTGGGAACGTCCAATTTTGTGCAGTTTTTAACTTCCGATATATTTTTGTTACTGGATTTACACTCGTTATAATCAAAATACTTAATTTACCCTTGTAATATACGTTAATTGATTTATTATGCAATATCATAATCGAATATATTTTATTATATTAGTGTGCCATCGTAATCGTCATAATAATTGATATACTTTTTGGATTACATTCTTAATTATACATAGTAGCAGCGCATAATTCACATGCGATTGCGAATTTCCATTAAACAATTCATAATAAGATTATTATGGCGTAATCCTAACAAATTCTATTGTAATTGCTCAAATCATATTAAATATTAGAATTATAATCACAACGATTTGTAAAAACATTATTAACCTAAGTTCTCGCAATGACACCCCTATCAGTTCACCGATTATATCTCGTTATTTCACTTTTTCTAACCATTTCATTGTTGTTTATAGAAGGAGATGCGGTTAAATATAAATATTATACGTGAATTGCTAAATTACATTTTAAACGATTCATGTGAAATACATTTAATTATGTATTTCAGATATTCAGTGCGATTATCTTGATTGACTCCGAAATAATATTTCTTTTAATTCTATGAACTCTCTTAGTCTGACATAATTCAGTAATTAAGCAAGCAATATATTAGATCTTATTTGAGTGTCAAATGTACCTGTAATCTTTATATATAATCGGTCTACGAGTTCAATGGTTTTTTCTACACTTTGCAAACAATGCAATTCTTCGCAAATCGAGGATGACTTTCCAAAAATTCATGAAAATTTATGTTGAAGAAGAAAAAAAAATATTTCAATACGAAATCGTACATACACGTCCGTTGTAACAAATGTTTCATCCAAAGCCATATGTGACTTGGTGGAGACGTTATTGTTTTCCATTCGTCAAAAAACACATGGAACACGTGGACCGGCTGGTATGTAGTACAGCATTAGTTTAACAATATGAATCGAAACACATAAGTTGAGTTTCATTGTACAAAAGTAATTTTTATTCTTCCTTTGCTAGAACATCTATTTTTGTTAGCTATGCTAAAACTTTAATGATCAATAGCGATATAGGTTTTCGATAACCCATTCATATTCTACGATATCCGAACTTAAAATGTAAGGCTAAAAATATGGGCAAAACGTTTACTACGTGGCATAAATTACACGAGGTCGGAGATATGATGTATAGATATAGGGTTCGCTAGGAATACTTAATACGGGACTAAACTGACAATTAGTTTTTTTTTTTTCTTAATATGTAAACTGTGACGTGATTTTTCGATTCGGGGTCACAAGGCGACCCCAGCTACCGATTCAGATAACGTTCTTGCTTTCTGGTTCACTTTGAGTCACCACCCTACTCAGATTCGTACAGTTACGCCAATACTCTCGGAAGATTTGTGATTGTTGAGTTGAGGTCGAGGTGCTCGAATCTGCCACGGGGCGATAGTCTCGAAGTACCGAGTTGCCCGGCAGAAGTGAGTACCACCCGACGGAGAGATCTCCATGGACCGGCAGAGGTCCAGGTTAGATACCAGCGCGACGCTGGAACGAGGCAAAGGGTTGTATAGCGGGCGGAGGTGGAGTTTTGATATGGTTAAGAGCAGTGGAGGAGCCCCCTGACCCGAGTTGAGTATGTGGTGTCCAGCTGTCGCTCGATGCCCTGGGGAAGCGGCGGTGGAGGATTTCCAAAAGTTACGTACCGATTCGCTAGGGAACACTCTCGATTTGGTTTAAAGGGACGACTCGAAGAAAAGGAAGAGTTATCGGCTATAAGGATCTCGACCAATCAGAATGAGTAGTTCTCGAATTTGGCTATTGTCAAAGCAGTCTGTCTCGGGGCACCGACCGCGATGTCACGAGCCGGCTCATGCTCCCGTGGTGCTATCTGTTGATAGTTTTTCTAGCTGTGTTTCGATACGGTATAGAAGGTTCCCGCTTGTGTAGTTCTCGCGTTGCTCTCGTTATATCCAGAAAATCCTATCGATTTTCTCTGTGTGTTTCGGAGGTGCAATGCTGTGCCCACCTGACTGTGCCATGGATACGGTTTTCGACCTTCAGGCATTAGCTGCACCAGCTCCGGATGAGGACTCCCAATTTATTAAATGGTGAAGGGATTTCGACTTTATAGCTCTGATTCGTTCTGCTACGTTTTTGGTACGTCAGATCCCGGTGATACAAGAATTGGCTGACGCCCGCCCGGATTGTGGATGCACGGGCAAAGGGTGGACGGCCGAAGGTGACGTATGTTAGTTCTTGGATTTTTTTATCGGTGTCGAGTTCAGAAAATACGTTTAAATACTTTGTAACACAAAATTTATATAATTTCATAGCTTTAATTTTTGTCGAAATATTATTTTATAAGTTAATTACCCTTTAGTTTAAATGATTCTGTTAAGACCTATCAAAGAAACATTTCTTGAATATTCTCTAATTGTGCTGTTTAACCCTTTGACTGCTAAAGATGTATATACTATATGCTTTCATAAGTCTATCAATATGTACGAAAGGCGTAAATTTACGTCCTCTGCATTTTTTTTTTACTATAACACCTTTTACTGTTTTACCAATAATTCAACATGGAATTTAAAGTTAAGTAAATTAAAGTAGCTTAAAAAGTTACTTAAAATGAATAAAAAATGGATATTTTAATTAAAGAAAATATTTAAATAAACTAAGAATGCTATTAAATTTCCGGGTAATCTATCAGTCACTAGTCAGTGGACGACCAGTCGTAGCGACTGAAATGCAAATAACGCGCCATCCGATTGATGGATTCCTCCGAGAGCGCGCCGCAGTCAAAAAGTCAATAATTAATGAATAATTAATTAGCGTTAATACAAATTATTCTGATCAATTTCCTGAACAAATGTCACGGACTATACCTGCACGCCAAGTAAGGTAAAAGTCCCAGCGAGCGGACAAAGCGTGTGTGCAAGAGAGAGTATCGTAATAATAGACACAAAGATGGATCTAAAAAATAAAAATATAATGAAAATTCTAGTTGTCGACTATTGTTAACGCCGATTACTGGGCTTTTTTCATATTTCGTCATCAAGCGTCGCATAGAGAACTTACTCATACCCGCGCATTCATTATGCGAGAGTATGATCGAACGTGCCCTATGCTACTTACAGCGGCCAGTGATTGCATGCGTGCCAACTTTGACAACGGTAACGTGAATGAGGTAATAATTCGTTGTACTTTGAACGCACACAATAAATGCAATTATATGCAATCAAACACAAATATAATTGGTACGCTATGCAATAATACAAAGTACAGCATGCCATTGCAGCTACTGAAATGAAACAAATATACGTATGTAGATGTAGATCAAACAAACTGTCAGGAATTTTTTTAATTTAGCAGTAAAGTTAGTTATTTAAGTAATATAGCAGACCAAAAAATGCCCGTTTATTAATTTATGCCGTTTTCAGCAGTTGTTTGTTTTTCGTTTCACACTCGTTTTTTAATATAGAGATCTGCATTGAGTCTCGCGGTGGGTATATTAAAATAGGTTACACAAAGTTTCGTGATTCTATGTATTATTTTGGTAGACACAAAAAGAAAAGCAAATTAATTTGGGAAATTTTGTTCAGAGCTTTTGTTACGTAGAGCATTATCTACTCTTTAAATTCATCGTAGCATTTATAACAAGCGAGTCAGTAGGTTTACATAGAAATGCAGCCTCAGCACTTTACCCACAATCAGTAGATTGCTCGTGTACCCGACCCAGCTGTTAGCTGCTCGCATTGCGAAAGGACAATGACGACGCCTAAGAGCATTATCAGAAAATCACTGTATAAACAGCCAAAGTCATGGGACACTCGCTCAGAAATCACCAAAGTTTCAAACACCAAAGATCTGAAGACCTATTGTCCCTTGTGGTTCTAATCCTTATAGTAGTCGATCCTGTGTAATAGTGGAAATCTGCCTTAGGTATAGATTCGTTATTACCTTATTGCGTATCCTAGGGATCAAGTTGGTTCGGTTATCGAGCAAAACTGAGCTCGACAGCCTAGTTAATTCCGCAATCGAGTAACCCGCCTACTAGGCCACTTTCTGTTCCACGAATAATCTTTCGTCTTAACCTCACAATGCAGTCATATTTTGTAATCATATTTCGAATTTTCACATTCGCATTTCTCAATTACTAAAAGAATAAAGATTTATAAGAGTAACGGATATTGAAACACAGCAAGTTCACTGTAACTTCTTTTTATGGAATATAGTACGCACAAAATTCAAATCTCCACGCGGCTTCAATTTCCAAAACAAGTTCGTAAACGTTTCAGGCAGTCTTACTGATCGTTGAAATAGCAAGGCGTGTTGCAACACCTTAAACAGGCCGCGAAGCCACCACTGAGTGCATCTTACCACTCGGAATTCACTAATTTTCTTTCAAGTTGCCTACGGTCGTTCCTTTCTTTTCGATTACTTCTAAATTTCTGTTATCAAAGTTAAAGGCCTCCCTAGGCACTACTGGCTACGCAACAGTTCAATGTAAGTTTTGATAAAAGTTATGAAATAAAAAGATATATATTATCTGTACTTGAAAATATCGTTAAAAATTGTGAGTCGATGTATCAATAATTTTAAGAAATTGTCTACGATATTTTTATATGGCTTTTAAAAAAAAAATTTCTATAAGGTAGGATAGAAGAAATTTTTTGTAAAATTTGTAACTTTGAAAATCTTGTATAAATCCCGATTATACTGACATCTATTCGGAACGTCTGTATCCTCACGATATTTCCTTCAATATCATTTTGAAGAGAGGTCGTTAAAGGATCTTTAGAACACTGGGTGGCGTATACAACCAGCCAGTATTAATAACGGTATCCAACACATCCATTATGATTTACGTCATATATTGGTCAGCCGACATACTACTTAGTATTTTTTATTATTACCATAGAAATAAGATCAAATATTGAAATAAATCAAAAGAAAAATATGAAATGTTTGAAAATTAGTAATTCGACACGTGTTATAGATATGGCATAGTAGGTAGTACATATTTACTAACAGCCCGTGTCATGGATAAAGGGAATAACTCTCCGTGAAACGAACCAAGTTCGAAAACAAACCCACGATCTTTGGAAAGAGGGTAAATCCTAAGGAGTAAGGGTAGTAGTCTCATCGACTACGTGACATCACGAAATGGCCCACCATTTCTGTTTATTTTGCCAAATGCGGAATACAAGATCAGTGTGCGAGGGGATTGGCACACCGTTTGAATACGAACAAAAGATCTCGAAGGGTAACTATTGTGGAGTCTCTCTGTTCTTGGGCATTTTCTCAATTTCTCTACGTTAACTAGCCATTTCGGTTTTCTATATCTATCGGTGTTCAAGTCTGAACACAATCCGGTCTTTCTTTTATGAATAAAAGACCTGAATTAGAACGTACATTTCCCGTACATGGTCCACGAGAAATTTCATTTTACCTCAAAATTGAATTTACAGTTGCGCAATAAAGTGGTACAAAATTCTCTTTGAAATAGTGAATGCTCACCAGTGATAATACAAAAAATGAAATAAATTCGTAGAGTGAAAAAATTAATAAATTCACGTCACACTTGACTGTTTTTATACGTTGATATTAGCAGATACCCATTGTTCATTTTTACAGTTTTGATCGTGACTCTCCCTCTCTCTCTCTCCCCCTTATACGCGCTATCCCGTTGAATTACTCGTGCATGGATCGTAGATTACAGCAGGTTTATGGACCCGTGTAATAGGCTAAGCAGCATAGGAGTCTGGTATAGGTTATGCATAGGAGAATGGAAGAGCTGATTATGATAATGGATTGCCTCAAGTCAAACAGAATACATCGGCCCACTCTAGGATGCAATATACTTTAGAAAGTGCTGTATTCGCTGTAAACATAACCTATACCGAGATTTTATCTAGTCATATTGGTCGATGAAACTTGACATTGTATGTCTACGTATGTCAGAGTCGGAAGTAAAAATTATTTGAATTATTCTAGATAAACAGTACACTTCGCTATTCCTATCGTATTCCATATGTCAAACAAGCTTTTATGCGTTTTACGTAGTAAGCGATATATGCATCTTCTCAAGATAGCATAACTGTGCCTTCTGTAGGAGAATGTCCGCATTCGATCGGCGCATGCGCAATAAAATGCAACATGGCTGCTCTCGCTCTACATTGTCACACCGCTCCGCAATTTATTTTTAGCAATCCTTTCAATAGAATGCATCAATTTCTACTTCACGTAGCGCATTGGACACGCAACAATAGCACAATTTCCGATAACTTGAAATACACGTATGAGTATATTTGAACTTGACATTTTTTTAATGCCATTTACGTAGCACGAAAGCTTGATATTTTCTGAGTATGATCGTGCTTTTTGAGGCATTTGTTTGCTAATTTCTTATACTCTCTACCGTGAAAAATTCGTGACGAACGTAAATATGAGACTGAAAGTAATGTTTGGCATGGAATAGGAAAATGAGATACTTATTGGTTCGAAAACACGGGAACTTTTGAAAGATGGAAAACTTTTCAAGTGGTAAAGAGTTCGAGAGTGATTGACGAGAGCCATGAATCTGGTAGTATTAATGCGCGATCTCTTATACTCTAATCGAACGTTCTACCATATTTAAGAACTTCGTACAGGATCGTTTCTTTTTCTATGTCCTCGAAACTTTTTAATCCCTTCTCTGCGCTTCCACCATTTTCAATGTCGATTGTGGAAATCCTTTTTCTTTTTTTTTTCCTATGTAAATAAACCTATCTAACCATGCGAAACATACCTAATCTCTCAAAATCGACAGAAGATAATGGCTGTACTTGACTCTCAAACGTCAAGAGCTATTGGAACGGCTCCGGTATTTCTGATCTGATCACAAGTAGTTCACCTTCACAAGTATCGCTTATCATAACACTGAACCCCAAAAATCAGAACCGCAAACTTGCTTTAAGAGGTCAATGTAAACAAGATACGAGAATCACTTTCATGAAAACCTTCCATGTTACACGACTCGGTTAGTTATCCAGACGCCCATGGAATGTTGTCAGTCTACAGAATAGTGGAAATGCACGGTAGCTCGCGGAGCCTGTGGTGAAATTTCAGCGATGCGTGTGTCTAGGGTAAATGTTGGTCCAGCCACATATTGCCACTAGGTGTCCTGGGCCATTTACCTATAGTCATGTTCTCAGTTCCAAGCCATATGCTGACCGAAGGCTCTTCCCAACCTATGGGGGTTCTGCGTGATTTACAATATTACGAGCACCCTATTGGTCGGCTAAATTTCCGATAGATACTGCAAATCATACCGGATTATAAATGCATTGCAGACACTCTGGTTGCGTATCCGTTATACGCGATTATACTAGCGGGATGGCAATGAAACGTAATACCAGTAGGAATGTGAGTATTCAACAAACCCGAGTAAAAAATTCAATTTAGGTTTACACTGCCGAGAATTTCGTATTTACTTTCCAATTGATTCGTAGATTGTTGCGAGAATGTTCTGCACCTTTATTTTTATTTTTTATCGGTACCACTGTCCCTGGATACGTCTGATACTACTTTGTTCAGTTTAAACTAGTCGTATACTTTATAAAACTAATTACAGTTCTAACTACATTCAATGGAATCAAACTTTAAATATTCATCTAACTGGAAGAAGCTTCTGAGTCAAATTTCATTCCGACACACATATAGTATAGGGAAAGCCGCGGTAAGACAACGATTGACAGACAATATCACAAGAATTTCTGAACCCTTCGAACTCTTTTGAATGGATCCTTTTTAGTCAACATTGAGCACATCGGATCTTTGTTGATATGATGAGGGTAACCAAACTCACTACAGTTGCAAGATGAAAGGGAGGGTTGCTAGTTTCCGGAAGAATGCTTCCATCCACTAACCCTCATGATCTTCACTCTCAACTCTCATTACGACGGATCTGATTGCTCTGACTGGCAATTCTGTGATTCGATCGACTCTCGCAGGAACCTCGCGCAAACGAAAACCGATGGAGTGCAAGGGTTGCCCTCTATTTACTTAAATTAGACCTGACATTAGCGTGGCAGTAGTTCCGTATACTATCACCATTTTATATATGTAGAGCTCACCATCATTTCGTTTGAATGGTTGTTTTCTAAAGCAACCTTCCTCTTTTTTTTTACGAACGCGACACTTTTTGTGCCTCTTTAACTAGAAGGCCTCTCAATTCCGAATCTAGGGATTTTTTTCGCGTTTCCACCTATATTATATTCTAGTACGTAGCGCGCGAGAAAAAGACAACGACCGTCTTTGTCTTTAGTTGGCAATATTAATGATCATGAATTCCTCCGTCATAGATCATGTGCTAATAGCTAAGCAGTTAGCCAGATCCTCTATCATAATTCTAACAATGATTAGACGTTGAACATAATCTAGGGGAAAATGTCATTGTTCACGATTCTGTGCTGTAAATCGGAAAGATTTCGGCGAACGTGCTAATAAACTCCTGACGCTACTAATTAAAGGAGGCAGATATTTCAGTAAGAACAAAGCGAGGTTTTAATGAAATAAATTGACTATTGATACAAGACGGTGAAAGGAGCAAAAGTACGTCTTGTCGGTTGTTGAGTTATTAGAACACGACTGGTCCCTCTGTCTTAAACAAAAAAGGAAGAGAGTCTGGACATACCCAGCTGGAAAAGAAAGTTAAGGACTGGGAATGGAAACAAATGAATTAGCGGGTGCCAGTTATTGGATGCAGAAAAGTGGTTATAGCGCCCATAGGTAGGGCCTTGCGAAGGGAGTACCCGCAGATCGTTAATTTGTTGCCTTCCCGACATTCACTCTCCAAGTACTTAATAAGGGATGATGGAGACTGGGAAGGGGGAGACAGTGGGTGAAAAGAATAGCACCAGGAGAGCCTGCGACGCAAGAGTCACATATAAAAAAATTCTTTGAAGGAATTCCGGTATTTCCAGCTGATTTATACGGTATGCATATGTCCATGCATGAATGAAAAGTTACGAGACCGTGGGTTTGAGCCAATATTCAAGGGAAATATAATTCCGTTGCATACTCAATGTAAAATGGGAAATGAAAATTTCTATTCCATGAAAACCCGTCGCAACCGGAAACGCTAACGCCCGTTGCATTTCCTTCATTCCTGGGAAATTTTTCGATAGAGGGAGGACATGTCGCTCGGTCTTTACACGCGACCAAAATCTATTACTTCTACGTGAAATTCTATCGACGCCCCAATCGAGTCGCAAAATATTCGCACCACCATCGATCACCCCTGACTTCAACTCATCTATGTACGTATTATGTTTACTTGTATGCATACGTGACGTTAACCAATTGCGATACGTCACCTAAAGAAGAGAATTTATAGTAAGGGAGACGAATGCCTGCTGTGCTATAAAGGACACGAGCACACAACGAGTACGTTCGCTTATCAATCGAAGAATTCATAAAAGAAGTAGAATTTTGGTAAAACTTTTCAAATTTCGAACCCCGCGATTAAAACGTTTAAAAAGGATCTATGACTTTGCGAATAATTTACAAGGAAATAACACCCTTAGAAATACTGTAATAATCGTCACCCACGGTATCATGGTTACTTTACCTTTAAAGTCTGTTATGATATTTATATTCGCCAATTAATTTAATGGCTCCTTCCGTGCTAAACTTTATTTTCAAAATTTCTACGAACAATTTCGACATTGGCTTTATCATCGCGCATACACTAATGAACATGGCTAAATATTTAGCCATGCCATTTTTTCGTGATAACGGTCATGCAAGTGGCATTAAAGATCTTATCTTATTATTCGTTTTCTATTCGAGAGAAAAAAGAAGTTTCAATTTCCGGGACATAAAACTGGAAATATAAGTAACGAATGTCTGAATTTGTAGGGCAGTGGGAAGACACATGAAGGATATGATACTAATTGACATGTCGACGAATAATAATAGTCGTGCATAATATATAAGTTAATATACTTCTGGCTCGTTATCAAAGACTATGTTATTACATGATATATTGTGAAACTCTATTTTTCTTAGTGTATGCATTATTCTGACGTTAAACGGAAATAAATATTGAATGTATATCTGAAGACCCTACTGTGGGCATTAACCCTTAACTCTAGGACTTCCGGAGATCTCGCATACCTTGAACTTTGGACAGGTACATTTAGTACCCCCGCGTGGATAATTTCATATTTTAGAGGCCCATAAGTATATAATTGAAGTTTAACAATCAAATAAATATTTAAAAATTGCAATTTTCTATCTTAAAACAACGAAAAGTACATAAGGCTAAGCACGCCCTTGGGTACAGATAACCTCCCCGTCGTAAGTTCTAGTGTTAAAACTACACAGATCCAACATTAGAAAGTGAGATCTACGAGACCTCAATCTTTGGAACTCGATTGCAGAACCGTTAGGACGAACAGAGGTCTAATACCTCACGTCGCTCTCTTCTTAGTTCAAACAAATTTATCATCTAGGTATCAAATAATTGCGTAATAGGTTTTTTAGTATATTGAAAATTTACTTAGAAAGCAATTCGAAAAGATGACTAAACATGAAATTGGTGAGGTCTGCGAGACCTCAGACGTGTGAGGATTAAATTTATAAAATAACAAAAACGTTAAATACCAAGTACGAAAATGCAATTCCTAAAGGTTGAAGAGACAACAAATGCAACGATAAATGAAAGAAGACGAATTAATAATTGAATGTCATTTCAAATTATTACTTAAATAAGAAAGTATAACTCTATTTCATGATATTTCGAGACTACTAAGAATACTTTACAAACAGCTATAATTGAGTAAATAAACGGAGAAACTTATGAAGAGGAAGTGCGGGCAAATTGTAGTTTCCTGGTTGAACAAATAATTTAATAAAACCTTGTCTAATATCGTTTATGCATTAATACAGTTTTTTCGTAGAAAACGAAAGAGAATCGCAAATTAATAAAATAAATTCCACCTGAAATATACAAAACCTAAAATATACATTCCAGATGAGAATTTAAATTCACAAAATATTTGCAAAACGTTATTTGCATATTTTATCCATAATAATTGTTTTGGAACAAGCTTGTAGCAAAAAACAAATATTTAGAGTTATTTCGCCACCCTGTAGTGACAATGCACATTCGAAATGAGCAAGAGGAAATTCCTATCGTCGATTAAATATGCCCTTGTTCCATATAAAACTAAAATAATATCCATTTAAAAACTCTCTTACTTAAAATTAATAATAACAATAACAACAACAATAATAATAATCACGATAATAAATAATACAACCAATGACGATAAAACAACAAGCAGTCGGATTTACTAAGCCAATGATAATCTAGGTACGAAAACTCTTGAGCTCTAAATAATAAGACTTGCTAAGACAAACCCCTCAAAATGGATCTGACTTTATGATCTATCCTCGACAGAATCTCTCTTCTTCTCTTCGTTTTATTCCACCAAATAGCTTTATTCCCCACACAGAGATAAGTACCAGAACAGGACGTCTTTTGCTTCCATGTTAAAATTAAACTCAGCTTCTTTATACACGAACGGATCTCGAATAGAAACGACCGGTTTGTTCATAATTTATTAACATTCTATATATACATACGTAACGTATAGTTCCCGATGATTAACGAAAATGGTCGACAATTAACGAGAGCTTGATGAGAGTGACAGGATAAGCGTCTGTTATTCCTGAGCAAACCGTAAATCCAGTGGAGTAACGCGTCCACCAAATTGGTTTCCCAGCTGTCACTCACGGCGGGATGCACCTCATGGCCTGTTAGCCGCAAGGTACGGAGGAAATATCGTTTCTAGGCCGAAGCGTTATAGAGGCGGAGACGCTGTGCGACACTCTGGTTGAACGTCTGGCCGGAAGTGTGAGGGAAACCTATACCGGGTGGTTCGTGATACCCCTCACCAGATCAGGATGCAATACACAGGACGGCTTAGTCGCTCACTGCGCTCGACGTTCCGAGCATTCACTCTCCAGAGGTTCAATGCGGATGGGGTTAGGCTAGGTTGCCCAGTTCCTTTGACCTTTTCTTCGCCTTTTTTGAACAGCCAAAGAACGGCGAAGACTGCACAATCGTGGACAAGACAATTAGATATAGCTATAAGAAGAAGGAAGAGAAAAAGTAATTACCGTATTTAGTTAGGGATTGATTACCTGTGGAACGCGTGTAGGCACGCTGTACAACAATACTAATCAGCCCAATTAAATGTAGATAAGAAATATATTTAAACACTGACAGTAAATAAACTGGTAGTAGGAAAATATCATTGAGAAATTTAACACTAGAATACTTAATAAGATGTCAAGATACTAATTGTTAGTGAAGCAGTTCGTAAGATTGACTTAATTGTAATGATAAGTAAATAGTAGCTAATGGAACTAGCCTGAAGCCCTGACTAATTGTAAGTAGCAAAATAATTTTTTTTTAAAATAAGAAGAAAAACTGCAATGATAGTATTAGATAAGAAATGCAGTGGCATGATAGCTGAAATGAAAAAGAATTGCTGATAAGTCACGATTCTGTGCTACTGAATCAATAAGTACTGGATATTAGACTGTGTAATTTTATACTACCAATCTCCTGTGAATAAAACTGCCTTAGATAAATGGGTATGAGTCTGATCTATGATAATAAAAAAAAAAATTATAAGTCCTATGGTGAGAAGAAATATGTGCACTTTTCCTTGCTCACGTTAAAAACGAAACATTTATAGAAATTAATAGCTACATCAATATTAATATTGACACTAGAACAATCAGCATTGTTTATAGTGTATTTAGATATCCTGTATACAGAACTTGGAAATTAGATTTGACGATGGAATATAAATTGACATATACTATATATTCATTTTTTATCTCGATAAAAATTTAAATAAATTCCGAAAAAAGCACATTAATAATTTTTCTAATTTAAAACAAGAAATTTGAAATCCGACATTTTTACGGATTTCGTTGTTTTAGTGTTAACCCCATGTATGAGATTACTATACACTTGCCAAAAATTAGCCAACCCTCAGCAACCAATCTTGGCCCAATACTGAAATGATAAGCAGATCCTCTACCAATTGTATTCGTTGCTCCGATTCTGATTAAACCTAAGCCTATCTTGAGCGTGACAATGGCCCAAGCTTATGAAAGGTTAATCTGCTATCAGAAGCCAAACTTGGTTCAATACTATAATGATAACATAAGGGGAATGTTGACCTATTTCACAGATATATTGACAAATGTTAAATCGATTTTAATTGCCTATATGGGAACAATAATTGGCAATATTGGCAAAATACACTAAATTTCACTAAATTTTTTATTTATTTACATCAAAGTGAAATCATCGTAACATTGCTGTTTACAAGTAATTATGGCTATTTCAAATGTTTATAAAAATAAAAATAGTTGTAAAAATATTTGTCTAACATATTAAGTAAAATGCTTTTTTCTGCTAAATTACTGAAACCCTTATCTATAAATCGTTTAGATAACATCTATCTTCTTTCTGTCATCAGTATCTTCCTATCTTTAATTCTAAATTGAATTCCGTCTGAGATAACATATAGTCAAAATATCTTTCATTTAAAAAGGGTCGCGAGACGAAATCATCCCTTAAAATATGTAGATTGAAATTTTTTGTTTATTCCCGTTTGCAACTGCGACCAATTCGAATCCCACAACTCGGTAACCATTCATCTGCCATTGGGTCAATCAACAGCGAGAAAACAATTAAAATCCCACAAATTCGAATTTCCATGAATATTATTTCATTCGATATCGACTGACCCGCCGTTTTACCACGCTTCGTCATTCGCAGAATCTCTCCACCAGATCCTAACCTCGAAATTCATTGCACAGTCGAACCATTGGCTATAGTTAAACCATTGACAGCTCTTAAGCTGTCGGCTTTACTGGCTACTAAACTGCTGGCACTGTTAATCGTTACATCATTCGTAAAACTGTTAAACTATTGGTATTTCTCGATGCTAAGCCCCGTTCTATAGCTTTTAACTTATTAGACGCGAAACGTACAACATTCGATTCCGCGTGGCGATAAAAAATATGCATCTATCAGATAACAGTGGTAAAACACGAGAATATGGATTATTACAAAATGAAAAGTAAAACGGTAAAAATTAAAAGTGTAAAATATGGAAAAGCATAAAACTGGCAATCGCAACTTTTCAACGTCTGAAGTAAGCGGTACATAATTTGATTCAGTTTGTAGAAAATATTTATGCGGTTAATTTAAATATCTGGGGTGGTCGCTAAGGAATTTAATTCGATTTGAATGGTTTTTTTAGGGATTGGCAAAATTATGCAAAAATATATAGAACAGCGTAATTAACAAGATGAAACGGCAGTGTACTTTATGCAAGTAGTTACACCCTAGTAACGAAGTTGGTTAATTAAATACAATATTTGTCATGGGCATATTATGAAAAATTTTATCGATTCCAGATAAAGGTATTAATGTTAACTAGACTAATTAAGGTTGGTGATTAGCAGGAAATTTTTTACTGAGACTTACCGTCTCTACGTTTAAGGATTACGTGATATTTTATGAGAAAAGTTGTAATTGTCGAAAAGGGACGAAGTAAACTTAACAATTTTCATATGTACTAAAAAATCAAGAAATAATGACCTCGACTTTTTTGCAAGTCGTGCTCTATTCTTTTATTTAATTTCGTAGTGAAGTTGAAAAAAATTATTGCTAGGAGTTGACAGATGACGCATCACTATAAAATGAAATTTGTGAAATTTAATTATTAAGAGGTTATCTATGTCATTGATAGAGATGTTATATCATATAGATATAATTTCCATTATACACTATGGCAATATAAGTATATTATGTATATAAAGCAAAAACACAACACGCGGAACATAAAACACAATCAATATGTTTGACGTAGCTATGTTTTTTTGAAAAAAAAAAAACGGGTTATACGCTATATACACTGTAATAATAGAAGGTAGAAGGTTAAAACATGGATGAAAATATAACAGAATGAATCCAAGCTCCAGCTGATCTGATCGGTTCGTATGGATCAGGATGGGAGCGTCATAGGGAATTCATAACATGTGAAAACCACCCCCTGCGTTTATCCTGATCCTATCATAATAACGTGATTTATGGGATTCCCATGAAAGAGTTAATGCAAGCAAAATAGTCGATGCCATCGCCATCTACCTCGGTCCATTTCCCATTCGTATTTATGTACGTGGTTATATATATATATATATATATATATATATATATATATATATACGTATATGTGTGTGTGTATACCTGTACACGCGCAGACACGTAGAAACGGTTATTGATGGAGTTTCACACTAAACGTTATCTCACGGTACTCTCTTTTCATTTGTTATCTATAATATAAAGGAAGAAGAAAATAAATTGTCCAGCAGCGCCAATTTGTCAGCACCACTTAACGCTAGAACCTTAACTTCTTTTCTATGCCAATATTCCGTCAGATCCCATTCATCCTAGAGACTTCACGTGCAACGCATGGAAATTTGTTACTGTGAACCTGAGTAGATCCTGACATAAAGGATTCTATATGTAAATCGATAAAAATAAGCCCAGTAACGAAAAAAATAAAAGATTTCACGGTTTGTGGTAAAGAGCGGTAATTAATATTTATTTTTATTTTTCGTGTTACAGCTCTACAGGCACACCTACCTGGCGCAGTACAAGATCATCAATCTGCAGACCCTGTAAGTATATACAGCCTCTCCCTATCTCTGCGAATTTCTATCTTAAAGTATACGGATGTTAAGATTGTTACTGGAGCAAGTGGTGGTACCGGCGGTCGTCCGTACGAAGGTTGAATATAACGCCGAGGGTGCTGAGTCTCGTGATGAGGAAAAAAAACGCGCTTACGATAATCATATTTCAGACTTATTTCGGAGTAAGATTTAGATTTGCATTTTAATCTGAGAGGGGCCGCGGATATGAGGGTGTAAAAGTGCCGAGAGTGAAGAAAGGGGGGGCGGGGCGGGGCAAGGCAACCGAAAGGGGATGGGGAAAAGGAAAGGGGTTTTATGAAGGGAGGGAGAAATATAAATAAAACAGAATAAGCATGAATACTCGAATAGTACGAAGGAAAAGAAGCGAGTGACAAGGTGTGGGAGGTTGGAGGGTAAGTGAGAAAAAAGGAATTTAAGGTGTGGGAGTAAAGTAGGGCGGTCGAAGAGGATAGCGGTTGGGGGGGCGTACGGGGGGGGGGGCGAGGTGAAAATTACAAAGTGCTCGCGATTTTAATCCTCACAGTTTTGCCAACCTTCCAGAAGAGAGGCTCCTAGCAGAGGCTCTTGCCAACCACCCGGATACTTTCTCGCCTCTATCTCTCCTCTTCGGCATCCCTTAGTCAGTGCACGAAGTCAACCTCGTTGAAGTTTCATCCGCAGATTTATACACTGACTTAACATTTAAGAGAGCTTAGCTCTTGAGTCCCGATTAAAGACGTCTTTATTTCTCCCTTTTTTTTTCTTTCTCTGCGTTTAGTATGTGTGTATATATATATTGCGTTTTCGCGCTAAACTCTCTTGGTCTAAACTTAAGAAAAGCATCAAGTGCGGTCTTTTGCACTAAACGAAAATGGGCTTACTATCAAAATATTTTTTTATTTTTGAATAATTCCATATTCTTGAGGAAAAACATAGCTTAATTTTTTTTCCTTTTCATTTCCGAAATCCACCGTTTGAACCTCTCGATAACGTAATATTTTGTATAGAGAACATAATAATTATGTATCCTATACTTATCTCTAATCAAGGACTAATTATGATCGTCGTACTATGTAATTCTTTTGAGCGGATGTCAACTGTGCACGGGGCAACTATGCACCAAAAAATTGTGCACGAAAAACTGTCCACTAATAAATGTAAAAACACATGTGCACCGCGAACTGCGCATCGCTCAATTGTGCACCACGGCTTAATAATTATAGTACACGGCCTATTAGTAACTGTGCAAAGAATATTTTTACACAAACAATAGTGCACACATTTTTTAACACATTTACACAGGCCATTTAAATCAATTCTAACCCAACATAATATTTTGAAATTCTAATCTAACCTAATTTAACCTAACCTAACTATTTGCAAACCTATCACAATAACACGTTATTAATTACGATATTGGTTCAATTTTTTTTTATAACTAAACATTAAAATTGCACATTTTTATTTATATAATAAAAATAGAGCAATTAACTAATTATAAATAGCATCTAAGAAACAATATTTGTGCATTAGAAACAAATTTTTACTTCTTAGCTCAAGCTTCCCGGCGGCTCGCGTTTTTACTGTTGCATGCACTGGCTATCAAGCTATGGTGCATAGTTGAACGGTGCATAATTTCAGGTCGGTAAAAATAAATTGTTCATAGTTTATCGTGCACAGTTCTTTGCACGAAATATCTCATGCACAGTTATTTGAATATCACATTTATTGGTGCAGTTTTTCGGTACAGAGTTGCTCTGGGTTCAATTGAGCGGTGCACAGTTGGACTTCACCTAGCTCTTTCATAAGATCATACGTGACCCCAAATTCCCTTAATAGTTCCGTCAATGACAAATCTCAAGAGCAGTATGAATTTTTTTACTGCTACCACCCTCTTCCGCTTATAACCTATGAAAAGTACGCAAATTCTACTTGAACGAATGGGAATGGCTTATAAAAGAGATTTTTTTTCACCGCCCCTAATTGCGTAACGCCTGTGCAAAACGAGGGCGTGTTCTCGTTTCTTCCTTTGGAATCTCAAAGCCAGTGCCGCGGTAATGTCCCACGTGTGGAAACGAAATGCGCCGTCACAGCCCTCAATCGGCGACAGTATCGTCACGTATGACAAGCGTATGAGGTATTCCGTACTCCATGGAAAAAAATTCTCTCACGATATCGCGAATGGTAATGTGAAACGGACGTGAAAATTCACTAGTGAGAAAATTACGTTTTCCCATTATTTCCCCTCGGGTTTACTGGAATTCACAATGTTGACATTATTATTACGTCTACACGAAAGTGAAAAAAATTTTTGGACAATATTACAATTACGATGAACGATGATTGTACCATTGCATAATGTTAAGAGTGTCGTTCCTCTGATCATGTATATTCACTTAATCCTTTTAAAACGACTTTTTGAAATAAACTTTTTACTTTATAAAAACTATATGTTATATTGAAAATACATATTAAATGCATAGTAATATAGCAACGCGTACATGTTGCCAACTGTCAATATACATATATGTATGTTTGTCATCCCCAAAAGGGTTATTTTTAAGACGCCTGTCTAAAAGAGCATTAAAATTGTTTCCCTTGACGGACTGAGAAAAAGTCAAACGAAAAATAATCGTGAAATATTATAAAAATAATGGAGACCAAATGCGTTCACACAGAATCGATTTGAGTCTCTCGAGTGTCATTGTTTGTTAAGAGGTGTGAGCTAGCTCTTGAAATCCATTTATCTTGGCGCCGTAGTAAGAAATTACTTCGGCTTTAGAATTGCTTTGGTCTCCTTTTGTCTTGTCACAATGGCCGCGCTCTGACGGGAACAGCCCAGACGTTGTTGGTACGTTTCGTCCTAGCCGCTTCCCTTTCGCTAGCTCCTTATTTTTCTTCTCGCTCCATTCCTACTCTCGTTCTATGGCTTTTTTTGTGACTCTTCACTGCCTATATTGAAAATGACAGGTCTGAACTAAACGACACTATAGTAGCATTGACAAAGAATGGAGAAGGATAATACCAAAAAATATGTAAGATCTTAGTGGGAATGCTGCTGTCAAAATACTTGAAGAATATTGTCATTACGTTGGTAGCCTTAGGAATAAAAGAATTAGGCTATATCCATAGCTACGGAGTAGGAAGTACGATTGACGCGAGACACGTATGTATATAGTGACTTTTTACAGTGTGGAATGTCCCTAGAGTAAATCCAAGAAAATGAGTCCCCACAAAATATCATCTTATAGACATGTTAATTCTGTATGTCGCAATACATTGTTGTACGTGGCATTTTTTTTAAATATACACATCGTCCCTAATAGAAAACCCATTGTGGAATTCGAAGGACCGTCGAGATCCGATTTACGGCTGACCTGGTCCGATAGGGAACTAGATTGGATTTACCAAAAAAAAATGTGTATTAGGGATATTACAATTATTATATATTCAAATATATAGTTATATATACACATATACATATGTTTGAAGTAATTTGAATTTTTGCGAAGCGTTAAAAAAAATTCGATGAAAAAAAAATGCGTATTATACGAGCCATAAAGAAATACGCGCGTCTATTTATTCAAAATCTCGGCTGGCATATATGGAACTAAGTCCACAGAAAGGAAGAAAGGACAAAGGAAAGAAAGCAGAAGGAAAGAGAAGTAAAAGAGACAGAAAATAGAAGCAGCGCGGTCCTGGCTCGTTCTTGCGATCTTTTTCTGAGAACGTTCTTATCATTCGGATAAGTCTCGAGGAAGGTCCCCGTCGAGATTTCAAGTCTGCTTTAATACGGCACACAGTAGAATCCCTTTGTTGCCGAAGATCCTCTGTCGAAAGGTGTACGCGTGTCATTCTCTGGTTGCAAAAATGTAACGCTAGTCGGCGCCACCAGTGAATTGTTAACGTTTTGCATAACCCCGAGTAACTCTTTTCCCAACAGTTTTTTCAAAGCACTACCGCATGCAACGTACGCGACTGTCTTATTTTATTATGAAATCGTGCAAAACAGCAGAAACTCCACTGAAGTTCAATCACTTAACTGAATGACCGTAGGATATTACTGATTTTGGCAAATATTGGTCACTTTCACCTTTAAGCCTAACAGAAAATTCAGTGACTAGATTATAGCATTACTGCGCACTATGTACTACACCTAAATTAATCACGTTGTACATGTACAACAATTTGATAGATTTACGTAAACTACATGTATATTTAAAAAAAAAAACATTTTTCAATCGTTTCAGGTTTTTGCTGGAATTTCCATTATACCTTTCTTACTTTTTAACCATTAAAATAGCAACAACCGTACTTCCGCTTTTTTTCATTGAAATGAAAACACAATGAAAATTCCCACGCGACAAAAGATTTCCTTTGTTTCTAGAACATTTAACAGAGAGATCTTTTAAGAGCCAATGCCGTAGTTTCAAACGATAACAATGGAAATGCCCGGTACCTGCCTCGCCAGGTTTTTATGATTTTCTATAATAAATTTGTATAATGTCCAAAATCATGCGATACTCAATACTCCATATAGTAATTCGTGTAGTAACGTTCACAATAAATATTGTGATTCCAACGCTTAATCATTTTTTCTGTACAGTACTTGAGAATAGATGTTTCGTTACCTTGTACAATAAAAATGTACCAAAAAAATGCGTCGGAATATTTCGTCACTGTAATGCAACGTGCACGACCCTCCCCGCCCCTCATACCTTCTTCTAATTTATTTTTTCATTACCAAAGTTTACTCATCCATCCGCCGCTTGATGTGTATTCTTCTTTCTTGTCGCTTTATGTTATGTTAATAAACTCGAGAATTTGTCACTGTAAAACTTGTTAAGTATAATAATGAAACTCTGAAGTTTCACGCTACCAAAAAAAGGACAGCATGAAATTCCTTGTACATTAAACAGCCCCAAACTTTCTCAAGATGCAACCTGAAGAATACTTCGAGAGTTTCCACGAAAGTCCCAGGAAAATACTCTGCATTATGCTCTACTCATAATAATGAACAGAAAAGTACCAATTGAGGTACTTTTCTGTTCATTTCAAAAATCGAACATTATTGTCTCTAATTATTATCTACGAAATGACAGCCGATGCTTCCTTGGAATTTTTCTCAGACATGCACTCATATCTGACGCATGCGTATCGCATATCCCTGAATCTCAGAATTAACCAATTTTATTTGCAATGGCAATTCAGTATAAAAAAAAGTATCAAATACGGGAAGCCTTCGGATGATCTATTTAGATTAGTTTAATTTACATAAACACTATAAGTAGAAAAGCCACGATTCCAAACTTGAAAATAATTACAATTAATTTGATTTTCTTGAAAAAATCTTATCAGTCGTTCCGCCTTGCCAAAAAAAATAAAAATAAATTGTAATTGAAATGTCATCGGCAAGGATCTGCGACAGTACGATGGCGCAGCGGGGGAGCTTCTTTTTTTTATGTTTTCAATGGCGAAGGAAACTGCAGAAGACCAACGGCAAGTTACCGCCATCATGTTGTGGTCCTCAGGAGATATGAAACTTTTTATCGTTTTTTATCGACTACTAGCTACGTAGCTCTTTTGCAGACGTCTTTTACGAATAGCTGTAAAAATCTCCATCCCCTTAAGAAACCACCACGCTTTTCCCCATGCAATACTATTTTATTCACGATAAGTAGTTACGTGCGCTACAAAGAAATTTTCAAGCCCTGCGGTTGTCAGACAGGGATAGTCATAAAAAAATAATACAGAAATTTTATATTGAAATTGTTTTATTAACTCTTCTCATATGTATTTTTATAACGGCCGACGCGTATCTGTACGACACACATTTATAATAGAGATAGAAAATATTACATTGAGTTCCAATACAGAGTTTGGAAATAATAATAGACAAAATTGTGTCACTACTATCTTTAATAACTTTTCTTTATTTCTTGCTTCCAGAACTGAAACATCCCTAGGGATTAATGGCACCTATATGTTGCAATTGGCAGTATGGGCACCTCAGGGCAATGCATTGATCCACGTCATACAGAACAACATATACTACAGACCGGAAGCGGAAGTCGCTACTGACTACCAGATAACGACAAGTGGCGTCTTTGGTAGTATCTACAATGGAGTACCAGACTGGGTTTACGAGGGTGAGTAATGGCTAACCACATCTTGCATGCTGAGTCGAAATTTTAGATTTGGCTGCTAACGTACAGGAGATCCAGTTTGAGCCTCGCAACAGACCAGAAATATGTGACCAGACCTATAATAATTCAAACATTTTTCATTATTTACTTTAACAGCCCCCATTAGGGTAAGAATTACGGTGGCCAAGAAGTGGGTCAGGGAAGGAAATTAGACCTGGTGTTGTCCTCTTAAATATTTATAATTTTGAAGGAGTTACGCCCTAGATATTGATCTCCTGCTAGCACATTATTTGACTCAAGGCCGAGGTCTTTCGATGACAATCGTCCAAAAATGAAATGTTTCTCGTTTCTCGTCACGAGACGAGATGCAATTTAATATTATGAACAATTCCATGTAATAATTGGCGAGTACCACAATTACTGCATACGTGAAACGTTTCGACTTTAAACGTATATTCTCAACTCATCATTTAATTTATGCTTGAATTGAAAATTAGTTCAGGCATTCGTATTCCTCCTTGTTAGTGGTTACAATCTGCGAGTTACGTATTTTGAGCAATTCGGAACGATGTTAGCTTTTTCATACGAAGATTCCAGCAAGGGTAATTAATCATCGAAAACAGTTTACTTGAAGTTTCCACTGAGAAAGCAAGAAACGAAAACTACGTTTCAATCGTCGCTACCTCAGAAAAGCAATTGTGCATCCAACTCGCTTGGAAGATATCATGACGCGAATGGGATCCTATACCTAAAGTAGCGTCTGCCAATGTAGAGAGAAATAGTAGGTCCACGTCGACGGCACTCAAAGTAGCATCTTCATGGTCCATCAAAACGAAAGTAAATAGCAGCAGTAATACTGTGTTATCTAGAGTGGGCACTAGAGCATGTGAGGAAGGAAAAGATGCGTCACTGATAACGTAGACGGCTGATTACGTTCCAACGATGCCCAGGTTGTCTCATAAGACGAAAGTCACAAAGTGTGAATGGGACGCTCATAAATTTGGCTTATGGGCTTTTAGGAGACTCAGGCGCCTTAATTATTGCTGCTGTGTGACAACGTGGCAGGTTGCAAAGTCGTAATCCGTACATAGAAGACAGTGACGTGTAACATATAGACACAACCCAATATTTGTAGATACTTGTAGTATCCATTAGCGTAAATGCATATTCACCCACAGGCTCAAGATAGAGAAATACATACACGATTGTGCCCTCTGGAATTTCATCTTCGAGGAAATTTCAGTGGATCGTCCTTTAGTTCTTCCTGTTCCTTTATTCCGTTCTTCCTGTCCGTCATAGTGTCTCCAACTATTTCCCTGGGTTCCCGTGACTTCCGCGCTTCTTGTTTTTTCCTCCTTTGTTCTCTAGTTCGCGATCCCTTTATTCAGGAAAAAATGTAAAGGCTCGTGTGTGAGTCGTGCAACGACAATAATGGATGCCGAGGTTCTAGGTAGTATGTCCTGCCAACCTCTCTGTATCATCTGCGTATTTCCACGCCACTGCTGTACACACTCATAATTCAGCCTGAGGGATGCGAGTTGCAGTGTTTTATGTTGGTAACGGTTGGTCTGTCCTTGTGTACATAAATCACTGTACCTCGATCATTATTATTATTATTTTACTCCTCCCTCCTCCCACTTCCAACCCCCTCACTTTCTCTTCTCCACTATCCTTTCTTTTCTCCGTGTAGTTTATATTCCCATGCTAGCCGACCCAACCAATCTCTTTTCAGCCTCTGTACTAGGGTATCATTTTTTTACTTCTCTTTTGTTTCTTCGTTTTGCTAACATTTGGAAAAAGTTTGGTGAGTAACGATGGTAACGATATGCTTTGCATCACTGTTGCAAGAATAGGCACAGCATACTTTTCTTTGCTTCTCTGTTATTTCGCCTGAAACACCTGATATGCCATTGGTTTAAAATAATTAGCGTTAATTGTTAAATAGACTCTGATTGGTCCAATCACAGTGTCCTTTCATCGTCTCTACTCTCGTTTTACGTCTTGTTCAAATCGTTTTGAAATTTCTCCCGAAGACGAAATTGGCGGTCTCTGACGAGGCGGAAGCGAACTAGATTCTCGGGCTAGTTTTACCGTGGGGATTAAGTATTAGACATTCATGAAGTGATATTAGCTCCTCTTGCACGGGCCTGAAAGTCCACAAGGAAATGCCTTATCAGACGGGGTTTTTACTATGCATAAGGTATCTACATACCTATCCAGGAACCCGCAGCAGTAAGTATCGCGGCGGCCCGCTTCGGGACGTAATTATTATTCTTCTCAACCAGTTTCTCAGCTTGTGAAAAATGCTTAATTAACGAGAGCAGTATTTTTTTTCGTGCTCTCAAGAATACAAAGGAAATGTCATATATCTGAACGAGGATCTTTGAAAACGACAATAAAAAATAGATAAGAATAAAGTTTGATATAAAGTCGAAAAATATGATAGAGAAATTTTCATGGGATTTTTACGAGGACGGAGAATTCAACTGCACCCAACAAGGATACCGCATCGGTACCTGGAAGCACGTTATGCCTGCAAATAGTAGTTCTATATATGAACGCTGTGCTATTCAGGTTACTGAGCGCTTCGATCGCATCGAATTATTCTTCGGTGAATTCTGCCTCTTCTCCAAGTCGATCTCTTCTCTTCGGGTCTTTCATTTTTCTTTTCTCTACTTCCTGTAAATACCTGTGTGCTACGGGTGGATGTTAAATTTGTTCGTCGTACAGAACAAGACATTGCCCATTGCTCTTGGAGTAAAAATTGACCCCGAAAGGAGGAAGAGGAAGAAACAAAAAATGACCAGACAAAGGAAACAAATATACATACGCATATTACTTGAATTTCTCCCCATTGGGACCTTATTAATTTTATTAATCGCAGTTATTTTTCATATCTGAGAAAAATGGGAGCACATAAAATGTACGGTTGACTATGAATATGATACTAAAGAAAATAAACAGTCATAAATTTCTAGAATCTCCAATACTGTATATTACAAACTTTTTTTTCTATCTAAATGCACAGATTTATTTTTACTATTTTCTACCGTAATTAGTACCTTTCTGAGGCACGCTGTTCAGGTTTTAAACTAATTAACGTGGACGTCCGAGTGTTACCGCTTTCATCAACCATGATTGCGTACTTGGTATATGTGTATAAATTTCTGTATAATTAACGCTGAAATGGCTTTAAGTGTTATGCTTTAATGTCCCGCAATTTACTGAGAATCTCCGATCTCTATGATGAATCAGATGAAAAAGCTATACGCACGAATGTTATGATGTGATAATGTCGGAACTAGTAAAATAATAGTACTGCAATTATGAATATATATTATTTCTATAGTCTTTATAAAAAAAAAAAAGATTATTAATACAAATATAAAGCACCAAGTAAATTCGTTTGTCCTGGTTGTCGAAATTGACGTCAACAGTAAAAGGTAGGGGAGGAAGTGGGATGAAAATGAAAACCTGACGGAAGTATAACAATTAGCATAACTTAATAATATTATTCTCGTTCTTCCGGCTTCACTAAATTGTCATGGGGTTTCATCCTACCCCACGTATTCCATCTTCCCCTACATTCAATTTACACAAATTTTTAAAATCAACAATAACGATCTAATTCAATTTGAAAACCACAATTAGCAGTAACAATTCTATTAGTCTGTGCAAAATCTTTTATTAGCAAGTCTAACGACGAACCGTAACAGTGTTTTTCTTATGTGTTACTTTAAAAAGCCACAATTCCACAAAGCGTAAAGCGTTATGCGTATTACGTGTACACTTATCAAACCTATCACGCAATGTCAGATTGGGCGACCACAAATTTTCCAAGGATGCATATTGTTAAATATATTTTCGCTAAAGAAAATTCATTAACAGAAAATAAAAAAGTCTAAAATTAGTAACAAGTCTTACAATTAGTACGCTTACAAATCTTACGCTTCAGTGGGTTAAGGAGAATCGTGCCTAACGCAACACTTTAAATATGCCTCAATTAAAATCACATATGGTTAAAATACGAATAACAGATTCTCCTAAAATAAATAAAAAGAATTAGATAGTTTTTAGAAATTATGGTACGAACAAATTTTAATTCTAATGTATGCTCTTATGATTTATGAATTGCCAATTATTACAGTTAACAAAACAGTTAAAAAAACTCTCCGTCTCCGTAGGAGCTCGTTATTATGGTTTTCGTCGCTTCTATTTTTTAACTCTCCGCTGTAAGCCTGTGTGAAACCGCAGGCACATGAGGGGAATTAAATGTGTTTTTTTTCTATATATTTACGTATCAGCTACATTAACAACTGAACATCACAAATTAAATGTTGACTTAACTGGAGGTCAGTATTAATATGTGTATATGGTGATAGATATAGTATCAAGAAAGTACTCTATTATAATTATTACCTTTATTTTCCATTTATATCTGAACGTATCTCTCTATCTTCTTCCCTTTATGCCATCTTACCGTAGTTGAGAAATATTGAATTGCAGCTTCATGTTTATCTGAAGTTAAAGTGGAGTTGAAAATCGTTATCAGTCGAATCGGAGTACACACGTCTTGATTTGTGTTTCGTTAGGAATCTCAAGAAGGAGACCTCCTTTCCTCAGGAAATTCTCGAAATTCATGAGGACGAGTAAAGAGGAAAAGGATAGAGAAAAGTAAATTTAAAGGACAACATGTAAATATCCTTGCCAGCCTAGTACCTATACACTTGGTAAACTCTTTGGAAAGAACCTAGCAACTTCATATTTCGACTTCAGATCAAAATTGCACTAGAAAAATGTTATAAAAAGAATAGAAACAAAAAATGCTGGGATTAATATGTTCGAGTGGAAAGGTTTTGAGAAATATAATGAAAATTAAAATTATGGGTAAGAGGTTTACCATTTAAGAAGTTTCTATGGAATATAAGGTATACACGAAAGTATTCCTTTAAATATGCTTTGTAAGAATATACTTGCACCAATAAAGACACACGTAATAATTTTATTTAAAAAATTTCCTGTACAAAATTTGGAATTAAAAAATGAAATTATTTTCTGGAAAATATCGTGTTTTTTTCATTTTTTTTTTCATTATCACTTCTCTCGTGGAAAATATAAAAGAACAGTACAAGTGCTGATAGCAGTGTGAACACTAGAAAGGGATTCGCGAAGTTCGAGCTATCGCAGAGTGTGACGTTAATAGAGCCGAGAGGATTTAAAGAAAATCCTTTTTCGCAAATCCTCGCTCACTAATGGAACCTCAATGCTTGGGATTTTCGATTTCCCCGGGAAGTGGTATAGAGACAAAGAAAGCGACGGCGAAAGAATTACAGATAGACAGAAGAAGAGAAGTGCAAACAGAGATAGAGGATAGGATTACATTTTCCAGTATACATATAGTCGACTTTGAAAACGTCAGTTCCGTTATGAGAAATTTCCTCTTCCGGTTATAATCTTTTTGTACTGTATCGCGGATATTGTATTCTGCCTCTATGATACATTTGTATACAAAAAATATCGGTCGCGACTCTAGGAGTACACGCATTTGCAAAACTTCCAATTTCGTGTATTCTGCAATATAAAATGGATTTTATACTTGTTATATAAATAATTTTAATTAACTTCCTTTGATCCCTCATATTTTTAACAAACTCGAATAATAATAATTTAATCAATTTATGTGGATTGTGTTAGGCATTAGTTGTAATTCTGCATAATATAGCTTATTGCTCCTTTTAATTATGAAATTAATTATCAACCCTGTTGAAATTAATGAAATTGATAACGTGTGCGAGAATCCTACAAAAAATTATAACTTGTACTTAACGAGTATATGTAGATAGTAAAACGATATCCAATGCTTTATATTATTCCTCGCTAAATACTGAAATATTTTTTTTGCCCGTTTCAAAGTGCATTCACAAGTGCAGGCCTTTTTTTTAGTCTTTTTTCCTTTTTTTTTTCATAAACCCATCATCGCAGTTTATAAAATTGGCAGGGAGGATTTCACGGATTGAAAGAAAAAAAAAAGTTTTAAAATCCATCTTCCATCCTTTATTTGCATCTGATAGATGACTCTATCTATAGGCGCATACATCGATGCATTTATATGCAATGCCATGAATGTAGTATACATATCACCGGTACATGCATCATCGATAATGCGTTTCGACGCTCTCACACATATTCGTTAAAGCTGAAAATGCAACTTAAAAGGGCGAACGTTTTTGAGTATCGTTGAATTCTTCGACTCTCTTTTGTTTCCCGCTTCTCTCTTTTTCTTCATTCTGATACTTTTTCTTTTCTGCTTTGAACACCTTGCCACTTTGTACAATGGCATCTACTTCAGCCACCTCCTATTTTTGCTCTATTATTCCTTTCCAGCGAGCTTTGCCTTTTCTGATAGAAATCAAATGTCCCTGGTGCAAATAAATATGAGCATCGAAGAGAAATACCAACGTCGAGACATAGCAATCCTGAAATAAATACAGTTGATACGGTGGATCGGTAGTGAAAAGTCCAGAAAAAGCAATTAATACTAATTGTAAGTGGAGACGCTATGCGGATGAAATTTGAAGTAACGGAATTAAATTAGTTGCAGCAATCAGAGGACAGAAGTTGGACTCAATGAAAAGCGTAAGGATGGTAGCGGGAGATTTGAAAAATAGAATAAAAAGTTTTTACTCTAAATGAAAGAGCTGAGAAAAAGGTATAATTTTAAAGTGATGAAAGAATAGACTTTAGAAATTAAAGAAGTTCTTATGTTCAGACATTGATGCGTTCCCGGCACACGTAAATAATGGTATGGTATGCGCTTTGAAACTAATCACGAGACCATCTCGTGTAATTCTTTATAAATATTTCATTTTCGACGAGTCAAATCTAGTGATACTGTTGTTTAAATACACAGTAGCTTTTATTAATGTTCTTCATTTTTTTTTGTAGAATTTCATGATCTTCACTTAATTTCTAATCATCTCTTTTTTCTTGCTATATTACACTATACCCCCGTTTCCAGAAAATCTTTTTAGGGCACCTCCGAATGACAAATGAAGTAGCTCAGTGTATTCCCATAAACAAAGTCAGGATAACATTCTCGTATCTATCTAATATCCCTTAAACGATCCAAGTCAGCTTTTATCTTTCAAAATAACTAGATCTGTCAGTTCTAGAAGAAAGTCTCCTAGCGACACAACAAATTCCCTATAAAAAAACACTGGCGATTTCCATGAATTCTACATAGGGTCCCAGTCCTATTCCAATTTCGAGACTGCACCCAATAATGTTTTATATGTTAAAAAAATATTCCTAAAGAGTATAGCATTAATTTTTCCAATTTTTTGAAAATGAGTTATATCTATGCATAAAAAGTGTCTGTAACAAAGAATTATAAGGATGCTCGAAAAATTGCGTTAACCAAGGCGACACAGTAAACAGACACGCTACATGGGACAGGTCGTTGACGTGAGATTCCCTGAGGAAAATGATCCGGTTCCTAGTCCTCTTGTCACGTCCTTCCAACCCTAACAATAAGTGACATCTGTCAAGAGAGTAAATGTCCTTCCTTGTAGACCTCGCTATAAATTAACTAGCGTTCCCAGTGAGGCGTCATCGCGATTACACGCAGTGTTGCCGTTACTTCTCACGTTGCAGATCCTGGTCCAAGGATCCCGTGGGACAAATTCGAAATTGAAATCCATCTCAGAGGCAAGAGAACACCAAGGGTGAACTACTCGTCCGCCTGAGTGACATCTACCAAGACCGTAACCATATTCCGTAAAACGGCCATTAAATTAGCACGGGATTTGATAGTTTCCAGACCAATCGACAGCGGTGCTACTGTCATCCAATGCTCGACCATTCCCACTTACAATTAGAGAGAACAGGCGTGACAGTTAATTTGAAACTTTCAATAATCCTTAGAGAGTTAAGGGTAGAATAACAATCCACTGCTCTATTTTAGAGAAGTAAAATCTTCAGATAGAATTTTCATCTTATACACATATCATAAAGTATACTTTGGGCAATAGATTCAGAATGATTCAAATAAATTGATGAGAATCAATGGCTCTTCCTTTAAGAAAAAGATCCCTAGGATAACATTTTCCCTGACAGATAGACCCGAGCCAATCCGACAGGCGAAAGTTCCTTGGAAAATGGAAAAAAGGATTTTGTAAGGCCCTGTAGCGCCACATGTAAATCAGTCTTTATTTTACAATCCATCTCGTAAAATCTAGCCTTTGAAGCCTTTACATACCAAGGGAATAATGTATGCCGTCAGTTAGGACGGTCTTCGGTGCTGACACCAAGGAAATACAAGACAGCTGGGCTCGTTTTTATACCAACACTTTGATGCTCCTATATACATAGGTACTACAGCTGTGACATATACGTGTGCATCTTACAATATACATATATACTATATATAATGTAAGCGCATATGCCAATAATTCTTGAAATCAAGTCGAATCGAGTCTACAGGGTGATCCATGAAAAGTATTCCTCCGACCCCATTATCGAGACTGAAGTGCACACTACTCACAAAATTACATATGGGGTTCCGCACAGTTACTATATCATTGATTGCACGCAGACTACATAAAGAGGGAGCGGAAGAAACTTTAATTACAAAAAGTAATTTTTTTTTCTTCTACTTCTAGTGCAACTTTGTACGATGTATCTCATTAAAATTGCAGAAATAATATCCATCAATTTTCTGTAACAGTGTAGACCTTATCCATAGTGTTCTGTACTGCTGCTTGCATATTCCTGAACGTGTACTTAAGCACGCTGTCTACTCGGAAATGATGGGTATTCTTGCAAGAGACATTGACGTAAAGTAGAACGTGCCCGATAAGTTTGGAAGTATTATACGAGATCAAAACAGTGATTCATCATCGTGAAGAGGTAATCATGTAAACAGACTAGAAAATTTGTGCTATCAACATATGTATATGCATTATCTACATAGTACTATAATATATACTATGGTAATTATCTAATGCAACTATGTTCATAACTATGACGACGCATAGAATCGTAAAAAAGTGCCTTTAGAAATGTGAGGTTGTCAGAAAAATTTTATTCAAGACCTACACACTGAAGCTGACAATTCCGGTTAAACGCTATCGTACGGTCCGATTCGATTGGAGCACCCTGTACGTTATGTGTACATAGGATTGTTCAGCATTAATGTAAATGGATGATGTAAGGTATCTCTGTCTACCTATATATCTTAATATATAAAAATCCAATGTCCGTGTGTATGTTCCGAAATAACTCAAAAATCTAATTATCCAACTAACTAACTAACTAACTAATTTGGTCCAACTTAGATAATAGGATAGTTATTATTCAAATTAATGGTCTCAATAATTAATTATTAATAAAAAACTGATCCTGCTTAAATCACTCAGCCACAGCAACGCGTGGCCAGGTCTGCTTGTAGTAATATATATCTACAAGAACCAACCTCAAAGACTTGTCAACAAAGGACAATTTTTTCGAATTATATAACGGATTAATATCAAGTCAGACATCGCTTGATGTTGACTTTCTCGTTTTCGATTCGTTTTAATATCTAAAAAATGGGATCTCGTCTTTATATCGTGATTCTCGTTTAGCGGCGTTCCGAGGAAACGACCTTATTTGTCAGGGTGCTGCTCGCGCGACATATATTACATGTAAACTGTATCTAACTCCGAGGACGTAGCTGCTACTTCGCTACTTGATATATGAATCGCGGGCTTGACGTTTGCAGATACGTAAGTACGTCCTGCTTGAGATTGGCTTCTCTATGACGAAACTTCACTATGGTAATCTGAGGACCTTTATATTTTTTATTTTGCGTTCCAACCGACTACGGGATTACGAGTATAGCGCAGAACTGACTGGCAACGGGAGTTGCATGGATAAGGGTGGGTTTGCATTATGCAAGACACACAACGGGGCGACCGACATGACTTACGCCGTTCGACCAAGAACGAAATCTCGTAATTCGAAAAACGGTTTGTCTTAACCGCGCGACGATCTTTCCGGAGTTAGAGGAAAAATGTTTTCTTTCATCGATGCAAAAAGTATTTGAATTTCTATACCGACAAAGATTTGTCTTATTTCTCGGAAAATTCGGTGACATTCTGGAAAACAAATTATTGAACAGGATTCACTGTCGTGAGTAAACATAAACTCTTTCTGTATGCGTGTTTGGTGAAACAAATTGAGAGAGCATGTAAATATAATTTTTTTTCTTCTCTGTTTCCTATAAAAAGGTTTTTTAACTTTTTCCAATTTTTTATACCATATACCTATGCTTAAAATCAATACGTATATGTTGTCGATTCACGTGTGTAATATGTCTTTTTGACAGATCAGAAACAAGCGAAGCACAGACAGTTCGCACGTAGCTTTACATAAAATTTGCAACAATATACGACACGTGTATTGTCTATGAAGTGAAAAATATGAGAAAAAAATAACGTAAAAACAGATTTTATTAAATAACGCTTACATATTCGTCGATCAATATTTATTGATAATAATACTATTAATGTTACTCTTCATGTTAGGATCACTATCAAAGAAGCAACTATGTATACAATGAAATGGCTTTTGTGTGGCCAATATATTTTACTATATGTACTTTCCATTCTATATGTATAGATGTGCCATATTATTATATACATATGTATACTCGTTCGACAGTATTGTAAGATAAATTGAACATGAGACATAGTCCCTAAGGATTCGTTGAAGGTTCCGAGCAGACGTTTGGTTATAGACAGTAGAGTCCACATAGTAAGTAGAAACTAGGAGTTCCTGAAGGAGGCCGAGTCGTGCAAGCAGTACTGGATAGAAAGCACGTATAAGTTCGTGCTAGCTTGACTATATCCTTCACAAGGACAAGGAATGTTACTGTGACTTTTCCCCGGAATTTCTTTTTTTTTCATGTTGCACTTTTTCACAATAAAATTTCCTAGCGTTCCAGAAACTCGGATGGTTATTCTACTTACTTACAGCTACGGCATACTAAGTAATTTGAAACTGTACGTGTTCCATATTTTGCGAGTTTAATGACGCAACTTAGAAATAGAAATTATATAATTTTATGCTGGTCCCGTTATGTTGGTTGGAAATTATCAATATAACCTATAAGTGAAAAACCACGTAAACGACATTTAAAAATGTTCGTCGAAAGTGACCACTTGTTATAAAATGCATTATATTACATTTGTGACATTCTTATAAGGAATAATTTGGAAATGAGAATATGAGGCTTATATGCAATTTGTATGTATATAATGAAATTTTATATGAATTTTTAGTTTACTATTCGCATTTATTTTCGCTATGAAAATTCTCTATTGGTAATTGAAAAATATCAAAATATGTTCGTACAAATTAGTTTGACAAAGATGTTGTTGTGTATGAAATTCGCAGATGGCAGCACTAAAGCTGCCAAAATGTTACAGCACCAGAAATAATTTATTATTACACTTTATATTCACGTCAAACGCACCGGCTGAAATTAGCCTGTCCATCGCGTAATGGCGATTACCGTGAATAACCCTATATAACTATATTATTTAAATGATTACAAGTTGTAGAAAAAAGTGATATGCTGAATATAATACTTGATATCTTTGAACAACAAAAGCAAGCAACAAACGTTGCCACAACTGATTATTACCTCTAATCGAAACCACCCTTAAGTAAATTTCTCACTTTTTGTCTCTATAAGAAATATTAGCAAAATTGTACAACTAAGCTCATAAGTCTCTGCACGTTGGTACCGATTTACATTGATATAAAATAGTATAGAACATTTTATTTTGTCCTCCTTAAACATTAAGAGACACTCTCTGAAACGTTATTCTCTGATCTGAGTATCAACCCTAACACTCGTGATCACGATTACTGCTTGTAACTTTATTAATGAAATATTCTTAGTATGCTCTATAATCCCTTACCGCGTCAACACTTAGGGTGGTACATAATAAAGGCATAAATATGTATATTATACGGGCGTAAAGGCAGACCTGGGAGCCGGTCTTAAAATAGATGCTTACGTCGAGAAGTGGATTGTTCTACTGATGTTTAAAAAGAAAGTGGTTCCTAATCCCATTTTATCCCTTCCCTTCAATTTTACAGGGTCGAAAGTACTCCCCTTGAGACTCGGAAGGTTTTATTTCCTACTCCCTACTCTTAAAATAGAATCCCTTATTACCTCATCTCATTCAGTTCATTTTACAGGCTCGTGAGAATCCGTTTAAAGCCGCCGCATTTAAGGGTGCATATCGAACGCCATACCACCCTATGTTAAAGTTACGCTGGCTATTCCTATTCTTTCCCTCTATACTTCCCCATTATTCTTTGCCGTTTAAACTTGCCAACTTCTCTTAAATTTCTCTGGTTCGTTACCATCACCCCCCCTCCTCCCTCCCAATTTTTTGAAGCGACAAATAATCATAAACTGTAAAACAAAATGCAGGAAAGTGTTTTTTTTTAATTTTAAAGACTTCTGTTAACTTGGTTTTTACACTTCCCATTTTCCTCTCTACTAACCTCTTCATCTCTTATAGCCACGTTTTCTCTAAAAATATGCCTAGTTGAACTTTTCACTATACATATTTAAATGCATTGTGCGTACCAAGCTAGGCCTCTAATTTGCACCATTTTCTTTTCTCAAAAACATCGTGTGTGGAATCCAATAGCACCAGAACGTTTATCTTGAGAAACAAAAAATCTGTTCCGCGAAAGAGTGAAAAAGTGAGTGAAAGTCTTGAGGGAAAAAAAGAATTGTACAATGTGGAAGCCAGGTAAGAAACAAAGCATAAGATATGGTCTTACAAGGGGAAAAAATGGGATCAATGAAAAGGAGCGGTTAGGGAACAAAAACCAATGTACATAAGATATTTAATACTTAAAAAAGCCTCCAAAAGCCTTACGTTCTTGAATATTTACTTGCGTTTCAAGTTCCTTTTTAACGCAGTAACTCCTTTTTCATTTCTTCCTTCACAATGCTCACTGACCCTGATCCATCTTTCACGTGTTAATTTAAGGCCAGTTTATACAGGGTGTTCCGAAACTCTTTCCAGGGAAGTGCACCATCCAATAGAGGGTGAAATTCTGAGCCATACGTAACTTTTCATTTTATGATCAGACACCTAATTTTCGGGCATTAATTATCAAAAATTAATAAAATTGGCCAATCAATTCGCACTTGTCGCGCCGTCGAGGAAAGTGGGCGAAATCGAATATCGAAATTGACGCATTGTAGGTAATGCGAAACCCTCTTGGTAACAGCCGCTGCTGTGATTCAGATCGAGCGTAGGTAGGCTACATCTTTTCGAAAATTATTCCCCACTCTTCCCATCATTACGTATAATGATGTCTGAGTTTTCGATAAGCATTTTTTCTCTGCAGCCTGTCGCATGGTAGTTCCGCCGACTTCCCTAGGTGGCGAGACAAGTGCCAGTTGAAAGGGCAATTTTATTAATTTTTGATAATTAATTAATCGAAAATTGCGTGTCTAATTATACAATGAAAGGTAACATATGGCTTAGAATGTCACTCTGTATTGGATGGTGCAATTCTCCGGAAGGAATTTCGAAACATTCTCCGTAACTTTGCTTTCCTTTATAACGTCCATCCATTTTTAGAAAATATGTTTGACCCGAAGCGATGAGATGGAAATAATGAAACATACAAAAAAAAATAAAAAAAAAATTTTTTTTTCGATCTCTACAAAATTCTTCAAAAGTTTAAAATAATTCGCACACTGATGGCGAATACGCACGATGTTAACGCGTGGTATTGATCCGTAAAATTTTCTACGTAGCCCCTGCGAATCTCAATTTGCACAAATATTTCAAATATGTATCAGTAACCTTTTAACAGGTACTGTATACTATATATAATACACGCTTTATATTATTTATCAAGTAGCTTACCAATAAGCAAACAAAATATTTCACTCTGTGCTTGCACTTAAGTGGATTATCTTATAACCCTACGTGGTATGTTATCGTGCAGAGATTTGTATATTATATCTTTTTTCAAATACCATGAATCGACGTCCATTGGATAGCAACCATTGTAAAAATTGCAGGTCGAAATTGAAAACAGAATCAAAAGCCGTAGCGTACGAGTAAAGTATATCATTTTAAAAATAGTCATAATTTTCTACGAAACGCATACATGCGTACACAAAGTATACTATTTATAATATACAGTAAAAATGTGTGAAAGTGCGTATAAAGATATTTTTCGTAATATTTTCAAGTTTTTATTTTATAAATTTTGTTTTCATTTCAGAGGAAGTATTCAGCTCTAACAAGGCTCTCTGGTTCTCACCATCCGGTACCAAGCTGGCATTCGGTTATTTCAATGATTCCAATACACCCATCATGAACATACCATTCTACGGGTATCCCGGAAGTTTGTCGTTCCAGTACACATCAGCCATACCCATACACTATCCTAAGGTGAGTTTAAAGAATTTTATCTATCCCTTAACTGGTATCATAGAAAAAAAAAACTTACGGACGTAACATAAGAATTTGACATTGGTCCCAAAGACTCATGGTACCAGTCAAAGGTTAATCACTTAACCTAACATTTAATCGTCGATTATTTCTGAGCTGCAGATAGTTGAACGTCTATGAGAATGGATTCCCTATTAAGCAGTTAAACAGACAACAAGACACATGAAGCAAATACAAATTTTTGAATATTTCTACAGTCCGAAGAATGCGGTTCAATCGAACAAAATTATTATTCACGTACAATCACATTTAGTATCACAAAAATAGTTAACAATTAAAAAAAAAAGCTTTGGTCGTGAAATCGAAACGTATGAAAGGAGAAGGATGTCCATTGAGATTGCGGCTATTTTAGTTTTAAGAAAAAATTGTTTAAAAATAAATATCAAGACTAATTAACGCACGTGAAGTAAGACCCTGGAAAGTCGTGGAATTGAAACGCATCTAAGGATAGAAATATACCTGGAGATTAATTTTTTTTCTTCAACAAAATTTATTTTACTTTCGACGAAAAAAAAAGATCAAGACTAACTGACTCACGCGAATTGAGTCCCTGGAAAGTTGCCGGACGCGAAAAGGAGGAAGCATTTATTTTTCGAAATGATCTCAAGAAAGTGCTATCCTTGCTAGCCGTGAGAAAATTCTCCAGAGCAAGATGTAAAAAAAAGGGTCTGGAAGAGAATCGAGAATTGCACCTATTAGCCGCTGGTTCTTCTTCAATTTTTTTGTCATTATTTTCTCACGATCTTACTCTATCTCTCTTCTTTCACTACTATTCCCTATCGTTCGATCGTCATAAAAGCTGAAAAACGTCTTTGCATGGATTTTCGCTGATCCTGTTCACCTATTCTGGTCTAAAATTTCTTATCATATAAATATATAGAATTATCGTTGGTTAATTTGTCTGAAATGATATCATTATGCTTGTAACATATCCACGTATCTGCAATGGTACATATGAAGCAATTAACATTCTTGCATCTTTCAGCTCATTTACATCATCACCCTATTCGTCTCGTTGTGTTTAAATTTTTCTTTTATTTCGTCCGCCACCAGAGTAAAAAAGAAACCAAACATAATAAAGCAAAACAGAAAGTAAAAAGATAACGTTGTTAAAAATTAGAGTGCTGTCTAATGGACTTTTCATCTGCTTCCTCGGGTCAGAGAATTTAGGGGTGCGGTATACCCTTCATTGCAAAAGAAAGGAAGGAAGAATGTGCAAATTTAAGTTTATAATTGTAAATTCACAACGTGAACCCCTGAGTAAGAAACGTTGGCTGTCCTTCCTAACCCTTTATTCACTTTCAGACTTAAAACTCAAAAGACATAAAAATGCCTTATACAATCCTCAGTCCCTAAATGCCTGTCAAAAAAAAGTCCCCGTCAACCCTTCGCTACAGTCTCTTACCCCACAATGCTTAATCAATAGGATTACCTAACCTTGTCAACCTGTATCATCCATTATATAATTCTTTTTGAGAAAGAATATCTTTCACCTAACCTCATTTAAGGGTGCTTAATGTCAGTCGCATTCAACGACGGCAAACTTCTCTAACCCTTCAATTCTATATTCTCAATGATTTATTGTGTGACGTCACCCTAGTAACGGGATCAGTAATGACTTATGTATTATTCGACAAATCCAGAAACTCAACAAACTTCCCGAACTAATTTGCTTTATTATTCACACGATTAATTTAATAACACCTCTCCCCTCTCCCTTCCTTCCCTCCGTCTCCATTTCGCATCTCAATTTAATTAAACTAACGAAATGAATTTCAAAGCAGACTAAAGAAGTGACATTTACCTTTTCCAAGACTCTGACACTCATCTTGAATCGTCACATTTTTTATAAAAATATATTCCAACAACAAAGTCAAATTTCGAATTTTGATAATTGAGTTAGCCCGAAATAATGCGGAAAAAAAGAAATTCAATCAGTTACAATTTTGAGAGATTCTACGAATATAGGTGAGAGGTACTCCGAGAAGGTACCATAAGAAACGAACAAGGTGGATAACAAATGATTCTCGTAAATATACCTGTACGAATATATTACGTAACATATGCGTAGAGGCACGCGTATTCGTGCAACTACCCCTTTATGTCCGTGGTATACGAAAAACTTAATAAAGAACTCGGGCACGCGTGAGTATCGACGGGAAAGTTTTCCCGTAAACATAGCTGAAGCGTAAATGGCCCGTTGATAAATCCCTTGAGGAAAGTTGCCGCAGCCATGTAGTAACTTGGTAGGAAGTCATGCGGGAGATCGCGAGTATATAGTGGAGCTACTATCGCTATTTCTATGGGTACGGCTGTAGTAGTGGTGAAAATAATAGTAGCGATAATATAACAGCGCTCTTCGGTACTGTAGCAATGGTTGTGACTGCGTACTTCCAGTTTCGTGAAACGACGTGTCCTTTCGCTAGAGATTTTGCAAAAGGATTATTCGAGCCGTAAGACACGTGCGATATCGCCTTTAACAATTCCTACAGACCGTTACGTAAGAAGCTACATCACAAACGTAACGACAAACTGAATTCTGCAAGATAACGTACATACATACGTACTATATATACTATACTATATTCAACAGTAGTAAATTCTTGAGAGTAAAGATTATGGTGAATGCTAACAATTTATCATATTAAGATAAATAGATAAAAATTTCTTGAGACAATTACAAAAGAGTAATATAATAATCCCCCAAGAATATAAATGAAATGGTATGTATATTGTGCATCTAGTGGGAGATGCAGGCGATTCCAGACGAGTGTGAAGTTTCAGATCAATCACACGAGTCGAATCGCCATTTCGTACGAGGCGCACATTAAATTTTGTGCAACTCGCGATGGAAATGCGACTGAAACCTCCGTGGGGGGTTCGGGGGGGGGGGGGCCCAGACCCCCGAAAGGGAAAAAACCCAACACTCGTGTAAAATCATAGCAGTAACAAGACATTTAACTATTTTTTTAACCATTTTTATTTAAGAACGCAATTTTTTGACAGAAAATTAGTATTAAATTTAATTTTAGTATCTTTAATTTAGATATTTGTCATAAAGTTTTTATTTTCCAATTTTGACGTTACGATTTGAGCAGTTCGTCATCTGAATGGAGAATCTCCTGCTTGGAAGTTGTATTTCCTGTTCAGAAAGATGTTCAACACGAATCTCGGATACAGAAGCGTTTTTATTATCATCGATGGAAATTTTGACGCGTTTCGAATCATTCTAGGAACTCTTGCTACTCGAAAGCAATGGGATAGCCGATATAATCTGGTTAGCGATTTTATTTTTATTTGACATGAAAGCATCAAGTTATCCTTCTGCGACTGTAGAGGATTTCTATCGTCCATGTTTTTTAAGTGCAGTAATGTCTGCCCCCGAATCTGCTAACAGAGTTGCTGACGTACGTCGAAAGCTGTGGCCTGCACAGAGTTCTACATTTTCAAGCTTCAAACATTTCACAATTTTTTGCGGAGTTTTGGCGAATTTGTTAATTCCGATTACTTGGCTAGAACACTTTCCTTTTTTATAATTGAGGAGAAAACGTTCTGTTTACAAGGTCAATCTTGCTGTGGGTTTCTATATCATTTACAGTAATATTTGTCAGCCCGTTAATCCGGCAAGCACCCGCTATACCAAAAATCAAAATCACATGTAAATAGGAGTTTACTTAATTTTCCTTTTACAAGTTTCCGAATTTTTTATTTATTTATTTGTTAAATTAGTTTTTCGTTTATTTATTTCTTATTTATTTATAATTTGTTATTTTTACCTTCGCTGCCAGATGTTCGTCATTCGGAGCTTCCGTTAGAAATTTTTCAACCTCTTGAGAAGTAAAAACTGAATTTTTTGCTATGAAAACCTTTCGACTTCATTTTCAGGAAAGATATCACTTTTTTATAAGTGCTGATATCCACGTTGTGATTCGGATTTATAGTACTTCGTAACATCGAATACTGAGCCCAAAGAATTGACGACTTCCAAGTTTCAGATTTTTCATTGATATAAGCGAGAATAAAATTTCCTGAAAAAGACGTTAAAGTAGCTACAAGTTTGGATAGAAACCTGGAGTATAGCAATGTAGCAGTGACGAATCTAGTTATAAAATCAAATCAACCTGAAAATGACGATTTAAAATGATGATTTTTTCTCCACTGAATGAAAAATATTTTAGGGGTGATTATATGTTTCACGCGATTTTGCAGGTATTCAATTCTGACAGGCATCTTCGACTTTTTTTCGTAGTTCGGGAGGTTTTAGAATTTCTAAGTCATTTTCATTTCGGTTTTCTTCATTTTCCTCATTTTCCATTTTCGTTTATTCAAATTAAATAAGTCAAAGTTGCATTTCCATCGCGGGTTTTGGAAAACATAATTTTTTGAGCATCCAAATTCGATTTCTCTTGTTTATGGTTTTCGTTTAAGTATATTTGCAATTTTTGAAAAATTGACAGTTTCTATTATTAACTCATGATTACGTCACTGAAAAAAATAAGGGCGCCAAATTTATCCAAGGTCGAAAGTCCCGATGGGCTTTTTCGGCTCAGTGTCTTTAATGAAACGGTGTCTCGTAAAAGCTAACGATCCAACGATGCTCGTACCGGTCGATGGATTTTGACGGGAGTAACTACACTGGCAAGCAATTTCTTTCGAATTCAATTGCAATTGGGAAACGTCTGGGAATATCGTTTCCGATTCGTATAGAAGTGGAAGGAGCAATTCAGGGTATAGTAAAATCTATAAACCGTTAAAGCACTTAGATATTTGAGATTGATTATAAAAATTATGAAAATAAAGTAAACATGAAATAATTGTCTTTTTTATTACAAAGATTATTGAAATTGTTAGAAAAGACATAGTAAAGTTTATTTACAGAGTTTTTTGTAATGTGATATGTAAGCGAGAAATTTCATGTAGTCGGTAACCAGAGATTTTACCAAAAATTAATATAGCTTCGTTGCTCAAACTGTCTGACGAGACAAATAGATTAATTACCAACTATATACAGTTTGTCAAATTTAAACACACGGGTCTACCCTGTGCCCTGTTCGGAGCTGCCCTACCCGCATAATGCGAATCAGCCTTTGTAACGTATGTTACGTATACGCAAAGCATTAGAAAATAGAAGCAAAAGCAATATTACCAAACAAACTAAAATTAATTCGTGTCACTCACTGTAGAACTATGATCGCTCTGAACCACGTGATTATAACCGTCTCTGAAAAAGCAGGTACGGAAAGATACAAAGGGTTCCTTCTTCACAAAATGTTTCCGGATGATAAAGTAGAGACTTAACTTACCTTCAGGAGTAGCACTGTAGAACGGTAAATATTAGTCAGATAATTTAGTTCTCTTTGGCAAATTTAGTGAGAGGGTTGAGGAAGCATCGCGTCTATTACGGTATGGTGAGAGAAAAGTAAGGGAATTTTTCAAAAGCTTAAATCCTCCTGCTCGCTTAGTGTTACACTTTGCTCACGAGTAATCCTGATTTTTCTACCACGTCGAGGCAAAGACTCAAGAGCTTTCAAAGCGAAGTCGCGCACGGTGAATAAAAAAAAACTTTTTGCGATTTCATCACCTTTTTTGGCCCTGTTCTCCGTGTCCTCTTCTGCTTCCTGTAAAAAAAATATACACGCAGTGAAACACATCAAAGAAATTTTTTGCGGTAGAACTATACTGCAAATACGCATTTCAGTTGGCCATACTGTTCCCAGCAAATTGCTTTTGATACATCGAGCCGCCCATACCGAATAATATATACGTGCTGCTACGATCTAAAAGGCAACCCAATGTATTCAGGAGCTGTTGTACAAAGGAAGAAATTTATTTGAAAATGGGTCGTGAATTATTTCGCGTGTCGCACGAAGTGTCGCGTATCAATTCCATACCTTTCGACTATAACCCGAATAGTCCTCAGGGAATATCCTTAGGGTTTTAAGGGAGCACCTTTTCCTCATGTCTCGTGGATCCATTCTTTAGAAGACAAACAGCTCTGAAGAGCCTACACACTTTTTTTCTCTTATGTGTTTTATTATCCCTTTATCCATTGATATCCTTCTTCGTGGGTACGTGGACCCAGCTAAAGGACTTCAATGCCATCTGTATCTCGTGTTTCAGAGTGGTACCACCAATCCTACCGTGAAGCTCTACTACGTGAACTTAGAGGACGTTATTAGAGACAACTTCACACTGATGGAAATTGAATATCCCCGTCAACTGTCATCCGTCGAGAGGATCCTGACAGCTGTGGCATTTCCAACCGACAGCATAGTCTCTGCTACCTGGATGAACAGAGTACAAAATCAGGCCTACTTTCATCTGTGCAATGTCTCTACTTTAAATTGCACCACAGTAAGTTTAAAAAAAAAACCAACACCATTTTTTGGTGTTAAAATTGCTCTTCAATAGTTCAATATATGCATAGTCGTAGGGTCACGTCAAAAGATCAATTCCACATTGGGTGATCATCTTCTTGTAGCATACAACGTGAAAAAATTCCTTGATAATAGAATTAATGATGCACCCTAATATTATATGCACGTGGAATCGTGGCGATATCGAAAACGAAGAAAATTTTCAAATTTTTAGTTCCCCCTACTTTTAGTTACTTTGCCAAATTTTTTGTGCTGCTGCCATATCTCTCATACAGCATTCTAATAAACTTCATTCAAGTATATACCAAGGCCTGTACTAATATCGCCCTCTTAGAGCGTCTCTTAACTAAGGACGCCGTTAACCAATCAGTAGTCACTATTATACCTTTATTCTATTATACCCTTAAATCTGGACTCTCGGTGGTTAGCCATACCTTACCCTACCCTACTATAACAAAAGGGTGTAAGTACGAGCGGAAATGTTCTAGATTGAAAAATAGTAGATGAAACTAAATCTATATTTGTTGATTACATTTGGATACTTTATATGATGTGAAATCGTTCATAAAATTCAAATTTTATATATAGGGTGAGTTATTCTAAACTCCGAATCTGGGAGGAGCCCGTCGTATGTATTAGGCGCGCTATTCTCCGATCAGATTACCCCCGCGATCCGGTTAAAGGTGAAATTGACAAAACTTGAGTGACTCTATCAGCAAGTCATTGAGGAGAAGTTATAGTCGATTGTTGACAGAGAACCGAGTGAACTATTCGAATAGAAAACTGTAGTGCGGATTAGTACCCTAATATGTCATGTTTATACATGTAATACGATATCAAGAACAGCTTGCCTGTAGGTGCGAGTAATCTGATTAGAGCGCACCTAATACATACGGAGTCTCCTCCCAGATTTGGAGTCTAGAATAAATTACCCTGTATATCATATTCGTTATTCAAATAAAAAGTGTGAAAAAAGTTTCTTTGTTCTTGGCATCTTCACGTTGTATATAGTCTGTGTATAGTCTATACAGATATACAGGCTGATTCTAAAAGGGTGTCGTAAAATTTACAGAGGTATTAAGTACCTCGAAACTTGATAAATATTCCCAATAAACATGAAACCGCAAACTTCTTTGTTTGTTAAGAAGCAGCAACTTGAATTTCTACCATTACTTCATAGCAGGTATTTAAAGTGGTCTCCATTGCTAGTCAAACACGGATCGATATGCCATACGAAGGTCTGTCGCACGCGCTCGAACATACCCGGTGTATAATTTATGTTACAACTAAAAGTAGCTGTATCTAAAAAAAAAACGAAGGGTCTGCGTACCCACGTTTATTGGATTTTTCCTCCTAGTTTCGTGGTACAAAATACACCTGTAAATTTTCCGACGCTCTTACAGACTCACTCTGTATAACAAATATAGAGTATTGTTTAAAATATTATTGTAATTAAAAAAATAATCATTTATTTTTCAATATTTCCTAGGCTCTTTCTTATGTAGAATCGGATGGATGGGTGGAACAATTTGACGCTCCACACTTCAGCAAGGATGGTACAGCCTTCTTGCTGATTTTACCCCAAAGTCAAGGGGAAGATGGTGATTGGAGACACCTGGTCCTGGTAACAAATGCTACCAGCGGAAGTCCCAGCACGGTAGCACTAACGTCCGGTACTTTTGTGGTTACCGAGATAATATCATGGGATGAAGACAGTAACTACGTGTGAGTAGGAAAATTATCATTTTGACATCATTACTAAATTAACAGGTATGAGTATATAAATAAACTAGTCGGAAAGCTACAAGATTTAGAAACAGGAAATACGAGACACGCTCATTCAAAAAATTATTAATAGTGGAATCCTTCTTTTCTCAACCAAATCAAATTAAGCCACTCTGTAAACTTAACTAGTCCGAGAAAATAAAACATCGAGGTAACCCATTGCTGATTCTCAAATCCATCGAAACAAAAAGAATCGCAAAAAAACGTAAAATAATGAAACAGAGAACTCGTTCGAAACAGCAAACCAATCACAGAAACCTCACTAACCTAATTAGATTGTTGTTTCTGCCTGTTAGCAATTTAACCGTGTGTCCTACCGAGTCCTAGTTTAATTGACTTTTTCATAGTAGAGTTTCAGATAATTAGTTAATTAGACAATATTCTGAGACAGTTACCAGTCCAGTACCATCAACCAAAAAAGTAGAGATTGTTACACCCTCATGATATATTTAACCCTAATGACTTGAATAACGCTTAAAAAGGATAGAAAAATAAAAAAGTAGCTCTTAGGGCATCGCGCATAAAAATTCAATTTGCAAAGTTGGCAATGGAGCGAATTCACGTAAAATTGCACTTCGCATTAGGGTAGACCTAACGGACCCACTCGAAGGATATTACAAAAGATGTTCGTACTGGTTCCTGCATAGCTCGATCGCCCGTCGTGTAGCTCATCAGGGTGTAGCCGAAGGGTGTCCACCTTCTTCCTAGAAGGGTGGCTGCCTTACAATAAGGGTAGCTGATCTGGATATTGGCAGGATAGTACATCCCGCTCTGAGTTTAGGTAGAGTAGATGGCCTAGATGACATGGTGCTAGTCGTGAGATTGCTCCTGGGTAAAGTTTCATCGGCTTTCATAAGACACGTAACTTAGTCGTGTCTGCCTGGCATCCAACTAGCACCCCTTCTGAATCGCCTTCCCTATAGAAGAGCCTTGTCGAGCTCTTTTGAATGTGTCGCTTCTCTACCCAGTGAATCCCTAGCTTACCTCAACTCCGTGTATACGTATAACACGTGACTCCCAGTATAACTTGGTGCGAAAAGGAAGTGGCTGTAATAACTAACCCTTCTCCAAGGAATGTGCCAAAGTGGAATTCGTGTTCCAAAACGGGTTGGTTGATTAGCAAATTCAGGTTGTTACTTTTCTGAGGTCATGGGATCCGCTTGTGTATCGTTTTACTTCATCTCGTAGACTCGCGGAGGGCTGTTAAAAGGGCATAAGTCGGTGTCCTGCCAAGTGACAAGATGGATGCGGCAGGGTAAATTAACAGGATGCTCGAATTAATCCATTCCGAATGGCCGACGTTTTCTCATCCATCTTGTTGGCTGCGTGGCTTGCTGAAAATCCTTAACATGATTCCCCTTCTATTAGTATTAATAGTATCCCTAGTAACGGTAATAGTAAGTATAGTAGAGATAGTGGTGATAGCAGTTAGTAGTAGTGGTAGTAGTAGTAGTAGTAGGAGTAGTAGCAGAAGTAGCAGCAGCAGTAGTAGTATTAGCCATCCACTCAAAGTCATAATGTTCCAGTAGATCCTACGTTCAAAGACTGCCAGCAGCGCCGGTGCTAGGTTATGGCCGGCCCTGGGCGAGACATGGAAATCGGGCCCCTTATCAGAAATTTTGTGACTG
>JASANN010000596.1:0-39354 GCA_031762395.1 Calameuta pygmaea
CGACGGAATTCGCATTGTCGACGGAGGCGATGATCACAAAATCCTACTTCCAGACTCGCCGCTACGATTTAGTGCCACGATTTTGGTATCGGCTAAAACCTTAGCGTTGTGCATCCCCCTATTCATCTCTGGTACATACCTGCATCAACCTACATTCATTCTGGAGGCATGGACCTATTTGTGTTGGTCTTTTAAAATAATCTCTTATAATAAAAAATGTGCAACGTTAGCTGCATTAAAATATATGTATATTGATTTTATAGACTTAAAATATTGAAATAAATGTCGATTTAAAACACATGTCCTGCATTTTCATGAATATACATCCAACAATGTGATCTTGTCTTGATATACATGTAACAATATTTTATATTATGCAAACTTAACAATTACATTGTTCATTTATGATAATAAAGTGCAAAATCATTGTCAATATTATTTCTATTGTATAAGAAAATAAATGTTATAGGATAAAAATTTAATTGAAAACAACAAATTCTAGGGATTGATAATTGCAGATAGTGAATGGTAGGATATATAATGAATCTATTTCTTCGTTATCGAAATCTTGATTAATAATTCTTAAGAAGAGCAAAGGTTAATCTATATGTTAACAAGGAATTAAAAATGCGAATGACGTAGCATTACGATTGGTCATTCACCCGGAATAATTCTTGGTGCAATTTCTGCAACAAGTATATCTCTCTAAGAGGAAAGATTCTAAATTGGTATGTAATTTTGCTTCAAACGTTAGTATTCCATGAATTTTATACGTTCATTAAACGTAACATGCTATGGAAAACATTAAACTGAATAGAATGTTGAACAGAGAAATAATTTTTGCAAATCATACGTTTACATAAATCGTATTATGTTTTATGCATATATGCGACAGAAGCGTCAATGACTTTGGAATAATATAAATTAAACATATCCTTTCTCCTCCTTCTATTGCCTCAGCTCAAATCTAATTACGTAGCACCGTTTCCAAGATATCGTAACATAGCGCGTAGTATCGCTAGGGACTCCAGACTGATCCAGACCCACGGGCAAATAAACACGCTAGAACTGACAAACTTTATAAACTCGTTGTAATGTCATTTGAGGAATGATTTTGCGAAGATATTGTTGCAGCTTACGCAATATGAAGGGAATCAAGGCAGAAGAAGTAATAGGTGATCTGCCCATGGGACCTTTGGATAATTATAGGAAGCGGGCCAGTTTCAATTGGAAATTGTTGAGATACAATTTATATGGAGAGGATCAACTCTTATTCCAGGTCATACACATTACAATTCATTAACTTTTACTTCGCTTCTCTTCGTTCTGTTCAGAAATTGAAAATTGTGTCAATGTGTTCACAGGAGAAATTATGGAACTTTTTCAAAGTTTCGTCAGTGTTTCAAAGTTCAAGAAAAACTGTGCCTGTAGATGAGCAACGGAGGCAAACTATTTTGCAAATGCGTGCTCTATTAAAAAATGATATTATGGTAAATATGACTGTATTGTTATACTGTTTTATTTAGTAATTACAGATTCAATAACAAAACCTGCGTAAGAGAATGCTATGCAATTCTCTGTGAAGTTTTATAATATTTATACAATTTTATGCAGCCAATTGAACATCCGCATTGGCTCAATTCAATTTTGTACTCTAATCCATCTCTCACAATAAAAACTGGTATTACGTTCGGTATGGTAGTAAGTACTATGATGGCATTAGGTACCGAACAACATTGGGATATCATTGAAAAGCTTCAAGATGGTCGAGTGAGTATACCTTTATTGTAAAATCAATAATTTGAATTAATTACTCTGAAATTTTTAGTACACTGGTTGTTTTGCACTAACGGAAGTTGCACATGGGTCTGATGTCAGAGGTATGAAAACCACAGCAACTTATGATCCAAACACAAAGAGTTTTATTCTTCACTCCGAGGACTTCAAAGCAGCAAAATGTTGGGTTGGAGGTCTTGGTAATTATTGTTAATTTTCTTTGCAGACTTATATAAAAAGTTGAAATTAAACAAGAAGTTCAAAGGTATTAGGATATACTACACATTCAGGTCAAACGTCAACGCACGCAATGGTCTTTGCTCAACTAATTACTCCTGATAAAAAAAACAGAGGACTACATTCGTTTATCGTTCCAATTCGCGATCCGGAAACTCTCTTACCATATCCAAGAGTAACGGTTGGAGATCTAGGTGAGAAGATTGGTTTAAACGGGATAGACAATGGATTTGTGATGTTTCGCAAGTACCGTATTCCTCGTATAAATTTACTTAATAAAACTGGAGATGTGACAGAGGATGGCAAGTACGTTTCTCGTCTGAAAAAGGAGAGTCAACGATTAGGTAAGAAATTTCGTGATAAAAAATAGATTACGTCAGTAATAAATAATTATAGGATTCATTAGGGGCATCACTTGGTGCCTTATCAATGGGCCGTGTCAATATCACGTGTGTGTGTACCAAATACATATCACTTGCCATTGTCATTGCCATTCGATATTGTGCCGTTAGGAAACAGTTTGGACCTTCCTTGAAAGAAGAATGGCCAGTAATTGAATATCAAGTGCAGGTACAGTGTGGGAATGATCAGTTATAAAATTTAACACATAACTCTGTTGTGTCTCTGTTTTCAGCAATGGCGACTGTTTCCTCATCTAGCAACGACATATGTAATGACGATATTCTCTGAGATATATGTAAAAAAACTACGAGACTTTCAGATCTCATTATTAACATCAGAAAATCGTGAATTAGTCAGCTCCGAAGGTATAGAATTTCACGCATTGTCATCTGCTGTGAAACCACTATGTTCTTGGATGGCGCGTGATGCGATTCAAGATTGCAGAGAAGCCTGTGGTGGTCATGGTTACCTTGCAGGTATTAATGATATATTTTTTCAAAATCTTCATAAAAATTTCTCACCATTTTTAATAAGTTTAGTCAATATTGTTTTCAGTATCACGCTTGGGGCAATTAAGGGCTGACAACGATCCGAATTGCACATACGAGGGAGAGAACAATGTACTCATTCAACAAGCTAGTAATTGGCTACTAGGTCTCTGGTCAAATATTCTCGAAGGAAAAGAAATTTCATCCCCGCTTGGGTCTGCGGGCTTCCTATCAGACGGACAAAATATTCTTCAGCTGAAATTAAATCACACAACGATCGAGGAAGTATTAGCGCCTGAAAGTACGTATCTATTTTATTTCGGATAAGATGAGTCCTATTTAATTATTATATTACCATGATTTAGATTTACTCACAATGTTCAAGTGGCTGATCTGTTATTACTTGAAGAAAACTCATCAACAAGTATTGTTCTTGAAGAAAAATGGAGAGAGTGATTTTTCAAGCAGAAATAATTCTCAAGTATTTCTTGCTCGTACTCTTGCTCTTGTGTACGCAGAGGTATAATACAATATGAAATTACATAAAAAAGAAATACTACTGTTAAATGTTTCAGCACACTCTGCTCAAAACTTTCCTGGATCATTTGCAAGAGTCTATGTGGAGCAGCGAAGAGAAATCTGTTTTGACTAAATTAGGTTCACTTTATGCCGCTACCTGTTTGGAGAAGAGACTCGCCGATTTATATGCTGGTGGTTATGCATCAACCAGTGACGGTATTGACACTTTATTACGGGAAGGAATTATAACATTGTGCAAAGACTTATTGAACGAAGCGGTGGCACTGGTTGACGTTCTTGCACCACCTGATTTTATTATCAACTCTCCTCTTGGCTTCTCTGATGGCGAGGTAATTTTATTTTGTCATTGACAGTCTGCTGCTAACAAAAACGAAATTATAAATCGTATTACAGGTATACAAGCACATGGAAGAATGGATTTTACAAAATCCAGAAAACTTACAGCGTCCATCCTGGTGGCGTGAAGCACTGCTCTCTAAATTGTGATAAAAATGGTATGTCAAATGAAGATTTACATATCCGGTCCAATATATTAATTATTTTATACTGTAATATAAGTACGTATGGTTTTATGTGCAATTTACATGCATTAATGTCGAAAATATTTTTATAATATGTACGAGTTACGCGAATCGAAAGATTTACAATTGTTATGCATATAAATAAAAAATATACTGTTGGTTCTTATATTCGATTGTGGATTGCAGAGAAACTTTAACGCCTTTACTCTGTCAAATGTATTTTCTTTTATGTTCAATAGTATAAAATTGAATATTTTACTTCATTAAAGTTCTGTATGCATATTGTTCTTTGCATAAATACTGTCACTTTCAGCAAACCACTGTTCATAAACCTTTATGGGATCAATCATCCAAAATTTATGAAATGATACAGGCTCGTTAGAAGCAAGATAAGCCAGGGCATAATCCAATGGTCTTGCCTGAGACAAAAATATATTCAGAATATAACAAACAGTTTTAGTATTTTAAATATGTAGATATTATTAGAGATACTTGATGTACCTGATGAAACAAGGAGCAGTGCGTTGGTTTTACACCAAGCCGAGAAATGCATATCCCAAAGATAAACATGTCATCTGGAGATGATGGAGATGGACAGTGACATAATCCTGACTCTAATATTTGTTGGACAATAGAAGCTGATAATGCTAAACCAGCTCCACCAGTTAGATAATCATATCCCTGTACATTATGCCACATTCGAAAACCGTATCGCTCTCCCAATGCAACAGGATTGGCAGGATTATAACAAGTCAAGAGGCGCAGTAAGCGCGCTAACCTGTTATGAATATAAATAATATTTGAATGGGTAAGTTAATTAAAATATTTGAAAATTCTATAGGGCTCATAACTTGCCCTAGAATTGTATCATCATCGGTGATAATCAACCAGTCAAGATTTTGTTTTTGCATTAACTTGTGAGCAATTTCCAGTATTGCAAATGTTTTTGCACAATGCCCTTGTTCTGTATTAGGTACCACATACGCATCAGGCAGATTTTTATCTGTATTAAGGAAGAATAAGGCTATGAAAACTTATAATGACAAGTACTGTACTAATTTCTCCTTTTTTTAAAGCATTGTTCACACCTGTTTTATCAGTAAAATATCCAATGTTACTAGCATACTTTCCCCAGGTCTCTTTGATAATTGGAATTCTCTCTAAGTGATATTTGCTGCAGGTTTTTACAGCTATAAATACTTTCTCCCGAGATACTGGATTTGTCTATTATATCAATATAATTATTAATATAACTCCAAAAATATTTGGAAAATAAAAGGCCCTTTTTTTAAAACTTACACAGGGATGAAAGTATCGAGGATATGTGGCACAATCTGTACTAGATACTACACAAAGCACAGGAGCATGGATTAGTCTCCTTTTACTTGAGTTTAATACAAAGCTGGCAAATTCATATGAGGCATCTATTGAAAAGTCATTATTTGGACCCTCTCCTTTCTCAATTTTATTTGCCAGGCTGGATGAGGAAATCAGTTTATTAATTTTTTATACTGTTAATGCATTGTTATTGGTACTGCAGTATGAAGACTTGATCCATTAAAAAATATACCTATGAACAAGTTTAGCTGATATGGCAAAACCTGAAGCAACATTTGGATATTTAAATTTCTTTGTGTGCTCTGCAAAATGATGTATTATTGTTGGTTCACGGTCATAAAGTGCATGACCAAGCCACTGTTCCTAGGAGGTATTTAAACAAATGATCTAATTAGATTTTGATTAAACTGACCTATTACTACAATATGTCTGCACTTACTTGTGTATAGTTAAATGATGAAAGAAAGTTGATTAGAAGAGGCAGTCTAATAACTGTATTATCTTCACAAAAGAAAAACCATTTGCTTTGTGAATATTGTGCAATGAGATATGGTAATAATGGTAAAAGTGTCCATGAACCTTTAATATCTAATTTATGTGTTAATATCACATTTGGGATTCCCTATGCAATCATTTAAATATATCAATGCAATTAGTAAATATTTATTCTTAATGCTATAGTAAATTATATATTCAACCATGCATATGAATCTTTTTCCTATTTATTCTACTGTAGACAGTTCACAATAAGTGCGATCCATGTGTCAATGTTAAGTAATAATTTTTTACCCAGATATGATAATAAACTGAACCATTTGCTAAGAAAAGTATGCAATAATCATTGGATACAAAGTAATTGAAGAAATTCTAATGTATAAGACACTATTACTATAAATTTTGTCAAATTAAATTATACATTGAATATTTCCCATGCAAAGATACATACTTTATCCATAGATCTTGCTTGCTCTTGGATATCATTTTTCAACAAATCTGCATGAGCAGCATGATAGCCTTCTGATTGGCTGAGTATTATTATTGTTAATTCATGTGGATCTAAAATAAAATAAAATCACAGTCAATGAGATTTAACGTTTTATCAATTAACTGATTATACTGTTATTTTTTATAAGTTATTTATTATTTTTATAATTATTTATTATAAGTTAACTTTTTGTTTTTTTTCTTTACCTAAGGCACTTGTAACTGAAAGCACTAATGCAATAATTCTGATGACATGTAATAGGCTAAATGATTCCATCATTATACTGATAGTATCTGCAAAAAGAAAAATATTTCCTATAAAAGTGCGGTCAATAATATTCTATAATTTTCTAATTATTACTTACAACTAAATAAATAACATCTGACATTAATTTAAATACGTATTATACCAATTCTTTATGCAAGTAACCTATTAAATGTTATGTTAAAACAAATATATATTCTATACAAGTCTTTAAAATAAAACGCAAATTAAATTATAAACAGGGATAAAGTACCTTCTATTTAAATTCTTGAGAAATATTGAGTAAATCAACTTTGTTCAGTTCGGCATGCATAATAATCGGTAACTGTTAATAAACTGACAGTCAAAAAATTGAGTATACCGCAATCCGTATAGGACTATGCTATACCTATACATATGCTTTTGCTATACAAAAAAGCAACAAGTTTATCCATATATACACAAGAAAATGACATGAAACAATTAACAGTCTAATATTTCGTATCTAAGGAGCCATGCATAATTTTGCACTCAGTGAATCATCATTGAAATGTTTTAAACCGGATCTGATGTCCAACAATGACTAAATGACCTTGAGAACTTCACGCCGTCATTCAAATGTACAACAAATGAATATAATAAATTATCTTCTGAGATAGATACACTCAAAATATGTTTTCGTAATTATTTATTATAAATTGTAAAGACTTATTGTTCAAAAAGGTTGTCGTTTAATAAAGATCAATAACAAAAATAGGATAGATATTTTGACTTCCTACTACCTCCAACTATTATTCCGTCGCCATTCTAGCGACGAGATTTGCGACTGTGGTCGGCCGCGATTAAATCGTCGTTTACGACGAAAGGGAGGCAATCCTCTCCCTAGGAAGTATTTTCTTCGTGTGTTCTCTACGCCGTACCAGCTGTACCGTGAGCATAAGGCTATCGACTTCGACAGAGGTCTTATACTTTGGAACTGACGAACATGGCTTATTGAAAAGATGAAGGGCCTGCAGAAAGATATCGTTTCTCCATACGGAGGAGACCACATCTCTACCAACGTCAACAATTTCGGCAATCTCAGCCGACCTAACTATGGAGAAGAAATCACGTTTCTCGCAGTCCTCCCTCAAGGGAGCTGCTGGTGATGCCAAGAAGAATCAAGGTGCGGTCACATGTCCTTCATATTTTCTCCGTATCATCTTATCTTTAAATGTTTTCCACGTATTCTAATCAAGACTCACGTTTACGCAGGGACGAGATCGATTCATAAGAATATATATGTTAACGAGAACTTAATGAATCAAATATTTCACTTTTATTTTGATCAAAGTATGTTAACTCAAATTTTAGAGAAGATTTTCCATTCTTTCAATTTTTTTTACAGATGTTATCAATGGAAAGCTCTTTCCCAAAACTTCAAAAAGGCGAGAACCAGCTAGTACAAGCAACCTTCCAAAATATGAGCAGTCTAGGAAATCCAGTACACAGAAAGGAAAAAGTTTTGATAAGAGACCAAAACCTAAAGGACAATATCATGGCGGTCCAAAGGAGGATACCAAGGTCATTGGCTGAGTTAAATACAATGATAGGTTTTCGGTAATAGCAATATTCACTTAATACATTCAATTGTAAATAGGTAGTGCAGGAAGAGGCAGCTGAGCTAGGCTCAGTGATGGTCCAAGGAAGTAAGAAGCAGAACTTGAATCATCTGCTTAATTTTCATTACACACCACGTGATGTGCAAAGTGGTTCTGATGGGTGGAACTGTGGAAGATCATCACATACCAAATACAGTAACAATACAAATCGTTGGCTTCCACCCATACAACGTCATAAGTACAACAAGGAACAATTTTTACAAGCCAAGTGAGTTACCATGAATTTTTAAGATCATAAAGCTCTGTATAACGTTTATTGGCTAGTGTCACTAACAAACACACTTCATTACAGCTGTCAGTTTGTTGTAACTGCCAATGGCGACTATTCAGCCTATCTTGCCAATCCTGATACTTTAGTTGATTGGAACCTAATAGAACAAATCGTAAGTATCAAAAATCTAAAAGCTCCACAACTATTATTAAATCTTGAATACGTTAATTTCATATATTTCAGAGGGTTCATAGTTTGGAAAGTTTGGCTTGTCCCATCTGTTTATGTATGCCAGTTGCTGGTAAAATGACACGATGTGGTCACGTCTATTGTTGGCCCTGTATTCTTCATTACTTGGCACTGTCTGATAAGCCTTGGCGCAAGTGTCCAATTTGCTACGAGTCCATTCACAAATCTGACTTGAAAAGGTATTCATGGTTATATAGTATGATTTCACTTATCTTATTCACCTTGTCCTTTTGTTCTATTTAGCGTCGTAGAAATTACGCAAACTGCACTAAACGTAGGAGATACTGTCACCTTACGTTTAATGCGTCGAGAAAGAGGTTCCCTCCTAGCTATGCCTGTGGAAGAAACAGAATCATTTATTCCTACAACCTTCTTCTCACTCAGTGAAAACACCCGCGGATCCGTATACTCAAAATTGTTATTTGCGAATAATAATAATGTAAGTTCGATTTGATCGCCGTGATATATACGTCGAATGATTTAATTTTTATCAAATTGATTTAAAAATAATAATCTCTACAGATAATGGATATTATTGAATATGAACGTGTCCAATTGAGTTCTGAATTAATGGAAGATCCACATTCACCTGAGAATTGTTTCATCGAGCAAGCTTTGAATGAACTAATTGTTAGGAAGAAGCAAATTTTGCAGGAAGTGAGTATCGTGCAAGCGCGTGTATACTTTGAAAACTTACAACAGTGTCATGATCAGTAACAAAACTATGTTGTTCAGGTTGAGAGTAAATTAGAAAAACTGGCTGAGGACCAGAGAGCTAAAAGAATTCCTGTGGTAGAAGATCGTAATGCAAATTCTCAGGATTCTCAAGATTGCCAAACTCATAAATATGATGAAAGTACTACTACATCATTGCTAGAAGATGATCAAAAATTGCTTGGGCTACATTCAAAGTCATCTGTCAGTAACATGGTGAGCGGATCACACTCACCCATGACTCCAAATAAATTCTTTTATTTCTATCAAGGTAAATTTTTAAAAGTTGTTACACTCTACTTTTGTACATCATAATCAGCTTTTTAACATTTTATAATAGCCGAGGATGGACAGCATGTGTACCTTCACGCGATGAACGTGAAGATGTTGGAATTACAGTACGGAAATTTAGAGCATTGCCCTCGGAGTATAATTGGGAAAATTGTGGAAAAGGAAGCTGGCAGCATCACTGAAGATTTGCGACGTCGTTTGCGTTATCTCTGCCACTTGCCAATCACTTGTCAAATTGAAATTGCTGAAATCGAACTAAAACCGCCTATCGTGTCTAAAGAAGTCATTCAATTTTTTCATGGTACTACGAATACTATTCATTCATAAAATTTCATAGTGTCCTTCGATTTGTAACAATAATCCTGAAACTTAGATCAACTGGAAACGCGGCAAAAAAGACGTCGCCGTAGGGAACGCGAGGAAAAGAAGCGGGAAAGAAAAATCACAGAGGAAGAAAATCGTCGGATGGGAAAATTTCCAACTCCTAATGTCCACATAGAATCCCATCGACACTTTCCCGAATGGCTGCCAGAAAGTCAGACATCAGAGTGAGTTTAATATGAATTACCCAGTTGAACGATATTTTTCTATAGGTCATTATTAAGTTACTGTATTTTCCTCATTAACTATGTATTTAGAATTGGAATACAATCTCCTCCGGAATCCACAACAACGTCCAGTGTAGCTAGCAGCCCTTCAGTCAGCACTTTGGATGAATTAACATTGATTTCTGGAGAACCAAACATCTGGCCTGCAAATACCAACGACCAAGGACTTTCTTTTGCTGAGATGCTACGCAATCCTATAACACGTTCAGCATCCCATAGTGCTTGGGGAACCGCAGGGACATCTTATTCCTCGCAACAGTCCCGTTCCAGTGCTCCTGTAAGAATTCGTAAAGCATCTGATAGTGATCCTGAGGCTGAAGGTTACATTTCAGCACCTTCCTACAATCAAAGCTTTGGAGATGCTTTAGCTCAGGCATTGGAGCAGTCAGAGCTGTTGGATGGAGGTATTATATTTGTTGTATTGATAGTTCAGTTTCCGTTTAAAAGAAACTAAAAGTTTTAAATGTATTTCCAGGAGAAAAGATCGATAATAGTAAATCCAGCGGCAAGAAGAAGAAGAAGAAAGGCAAACCTACTGTACTCTTCGCAACTAGCATGGCTCGCGCACCTTAGTTGGGGAATACGTGTGTAGTGATACTTCCGCTTGGCAATTTTTAATGTAAACACTATTTTCATTGTCTTTTTTTTTTCTCTTATACATATATAAGATAGATACAATATGGGTTAACATTTTACTTTAGTAGAAAATTTGTTTAAGTCTTAACTCGTGTAACTATTACAACGTGATAAATGCGTTACTATTGCGTTGCGTATTAATTGATTATGAGCAAATCATTTTTGTTGTACACTTACGAGCCTATTCTGCTTGCGAATAAAATTTAATTTCAAACATTCAACCGGCCTCTAATTAATTTAATTTTATATCTTGTCCATAAATAGATAAACTCAGTTTATCGGTTTGAACAACAATATTTATGAAGTTTACATTAGTGGTACATATGTATATGGACTGTGTTATCTCAGTTCACAGTGCATCGAATGATTGACAATTTATCGCATTACTGTACAAAGTATTTCTTGACGTAACACAAGGCATATTCCGTAATTGAACTATGGTGCGGTTATTAAATTTCAGCCAATTGATTTCGACTATTGACAAAAATTAATCGATTTCATTGGCTTAAATTTAATACCACCAACTCTGGGTCAATTAATTGTGTATATGGATATTCGGTGAGCAATTCCTGAAATGGGTTATGTATTATGCAACTGCAATACCAGCTGGTAACAAGATTTTCAGGTGGAACCATTTATGGGTGGAACGGCCTGAAAATTCCAGACGCTTCTAGTCTGCTTTTCTTATCTACATAAGCGAGTGCGCCGTCGCACAGATGCTTGTTCGTGAGGTGTATGTGCACCATTCTATAGATTATGTATATTGTTTGCGTCAAGATTACTTATAAAGTTGTTTAGTTATCCTGTTTGCAACAGAGGTTACAGTTTACGTGGAAAAATGTTTCTTGAATACGATCCTGAACCGGTGACACGGGAGCGATATTGTGTGTGCGTAGAAAATGAGTGCCATTGCGAAGAACAGAATGGTAACGATCGTGTGTAATTTAACCTCATATTTATTTGTCTCTGAGGAAGTTCTGTTAACAATATGTTTACTTTTATTTGTGTAGTTTATGAGTGGGCATGGGATGATAAATTAGCTACTGCTGATTTACAATTAACGGATCGTAATTTGGAGGTTAAATTTCATCCTGGATATAGTACTGGCACAGCTGCTGTGAGAGGTAGTACTAGTTTGGCGAAAGGTAGACATCACTATTGGGAGGTTAAGATGATTACTCCAGTTTATGGTACCGATGTGGTATGTATGATTTGTATTTGTAATGGGTTACCATGCTAGATTAAGCATATCAAATAATATTGAATACATTTATTGTACTTATGCAGATGGTGGGAATGGGTACCCATAAAGTCATTCTAGATAGTGCCAGCTTAAAGTTTTGCTCGTTGTTAGGATTGGACCGTGAATCCTGGGGTTTTTCTTATAAGGGATACTTGCAACATGCAGGAGAAATACGAAATTATGCTCCAGGTTTTAGTTATGGGAGTTTGGTAGGTGTGCATTTGGATACTTGGAGAGGAACCTTACAGTTTTTCCACAACAGAAAACCGCTTGGTATGTTTCTTTTTATATTTAAGCATAACTACAATTGTATAATAAAACTGGTTAGTCTTATTTGCCTGTTATATTGCAAACAGGAATAGCATTTACTGGATTAAGGGATATGGAGTTGTACCCTATGATAAGTTCAACAGCAGCTAAAAGTAGTGTGAGGATAACGTATAGCTGTTCAGAGCCAGCTTCATTACAAATGGCTAGTTTGTCTGTTATGCCTTCTCTACATAAAACATACCTTGCAGAAGCTTTTCCAGGTTTACAGTATATTACACGAAGTATATTTGCAGATGTGCTGCAAAAAGATAATGGTAAGTATATTCATAGAATACTTCACCTTGATGATATCTGTCGTTCAATAACTTGCCCTAACTTGGTATTTTTTTTAATGAAGACAACATAGATGAAGATGAACTGCCGCACGAATTTATGATTTTGGATGACTTTGACATAGCATTAGTAGGATTTCCTAAAGGAGGCAGAAGTGTATCAAGATTACAAAGTGAAGTAAATGCTACTATAAATAGCAATCCACTATGATTATCAAACTATTAGTAATTACGTATGACCTGCCATTCATGAAAGATATAAAATTCATTATGGCATAAAATTCTTTTTATGATATTTTGTACTTTGCCGTTAATGGCATATTGAAACGTACGTTCAATCATTTTATAAGGCGTTCGTCTGTATGTAGTATTTAGAATATTTGTTTCCACATGATTACATTGTAAATATTACTCATAAAAAACGATCATACGATATATATTTTTAATCATAAGTTATGTTGGTGTAATTTTATTTGATAAAAAATGTAATACAACGTGCAGACTCTAAACAATATAAAGATTAAAAATTATTTTAATATCATTTTCGTTTACTTTTTCTTTTGACACTATTCCTCTCAGAATTGCCACGCTTGTGTGCGGTTAAAGCACGGGATTCGCTATTTATTTTAGCACAAAATACAACAGCTTGAGCCCATCCTGCTAATGGGCCCCATAGTTGTCGCAAATGATCGCTTACTTCTTTGTGTACCTTGGGCGTGACAGTTTTTTGCTTTTCAAGGTGAGGTAAGTAGTTTGCTTGTGCCACTTGAAAAATATGAGTATCTACTGGAATAGCTTCTAAATGACCAAGTGACATTAGACAAACACAATCTGCAACCTTTGGTCCAACTCCTGGCAATGATAAGAGTTGTTCTCTGGCTTCAGTATAAGAAATATTGCTCTCTTTACACAATTGCATCAACCATTTTCGACCACCTACTTCCATTAGTCGTTTGGCAGTATTTGCTATGTAAGCAGCACGGTATCCAAAGTTTTCCTTTCTTAAAGTTAATTCAACTTCTTCATTTGTTAAAGATTCTATAGTGGGAAAATCGTAATACTCTTTACCATCAACTTCACATAATTTTTTGCCAAAGGAACGGCACATTTTTTCTACCATGCTTGATATACTGAAAATAAATTAAATACTATTGAAGAAGAATTATCATATACTTAAGATACAAAGACTTAAACAATTACCGGATAATATTGTTATTTGAACTGCATATAAAACAAAAGATGTTCTCGACAGGATCTTGTCTTAAAATTCTAACTCCTTCCACAGTTTTACAAGATTTTTTAAAATTCTTATCCGAAGTTGACCATTTGATCAGGTTTTCTTCCAGAGAAAATTCAAGACGAAAATACTCCCAAAGTATTGTCTTATAATTTACGTCTTCCCTCACTGGACCATGAACCGTATAAGTAATATAATTTTCATCTTGGGAGAGAGTCCAAACGTGTCCTGCAAATACTCCTCTGAATTCTTCGCCACCTTTACATGCCAGCCATCTGCAAAATTAAAGAAATTGTTACATTGATCTTGAACAACAAAACTTTGTATTCCTAGGGGAGTGTTACAAGAATTCCCGCCTCTTTTATAAACCTACCTTTACAATCTAAACATCAAATTTTTGGTTATGTCACCGATTAATATATTTAACTATAATGCGTCCAAATAATTTACCTGAAACTCTGTCCACCATTCAAAGTAATTCCGAGGCTCAATTCTTTACTCGTGCAAGCAATCTTACCAGTTCTAATTTGTTCAATATTTTTTGTCATCTTCACACACACTGAACGTATATTAAATAAAATCCTGGGCACAATGGCAAATTTATAAAAAATTCTCAACATGCGAACTAAGATAATGAATTATTCTACTAGGAAAAAAAGCAGCAATAAACAACTTGTTACATTAAGTTTAAACAAAAATGAATTTACTACCGCCTTCAATACCTGAATCCCACAAGTCGTAATCAGTCTGCGCACTGGAACTGCGCAGAAACAATAATATATACTTAATAAATGTTTTAAAGAATTTGAGAATAAAAGTGGGTGTGAATCTTTCATTTTATTACTTTATTCACATAATATATTAAAATGAACTATTATCGTAGACATGTCTTCTCCTATAAGTTATTTTACATATATACAGTAACGCACCGACATATAGTATAAGACATGTGTGATTTCACTGACGCGCTTTCTTTAAATATTATTTTTTTTTTATTAAGTAACTTTACGGCTCAGCAATACTAATATCTATTTTAAATTAGATTGCTTTTTTCTAGGCTATCAGTATACTGTATATTCTATTTCACTATACATACATTTTACACACATCATAGACCTACGCTACCTGCATATTGATACGATATTTTCGAGGGACAGAATATTATGATTATAATAGAATTTTCGATTAGTTTGTCGAATTTTTAAATTTTTCAAAGTTATCCAAATCCAATCGACTCTCTTAATTAATTTCGATGATTCCGAAGTATCATTGGCTTTATCGTATGCCAATGGAATGCGAGCGACGAGTTTAGACACATTTTATAATACATTGAGGATTATCGGCCACGAATAACATTATTGTCAGCCTCTTATTGTCAGGACGTCACATTGAAACGAAGCTGTAAATTTTTTATTTTAAAAATGACATTACCATTACGTGCGATTATTTCATTGGATATCTCAATACACCGATAATTTTACCTTGTTCTATCCGAGATATTGAAAGAGATCATTGAGTACGAACCAAACTGCAATAAAGGTGCAGGTAAAGGTAAACCATTAAAAAAAAAAAGTGAAATCTCCAAATCCAGTAAATTTGATTGTTGGAAATTTTTCTAAGTCTTCAACAATGGCTACACGGTACACATGTATAATAATTTTCTCATAAAGAGTAGAACAAAGATTAGCCGTAATTCGCATCATTACGAAAATCCCAATACCTATACATACCTACAAAAATACACGTATCTACGCAAAAATTCCAGGATCAAGCATTTCGATCACGAGATACAATTTGATCGAGATTTATTTATTCGATCAATTTAATCGGGTCTCGTGAAAATATTTCCTCGCTATTCTTAACCAACATTATAATCTCCAAAAAAATTCTGATCATTGACTTTGAGTGATGGTGACGTAACTAATGTACTAAGAAAAGATTGACTAACGAGGCGTGACCCTGAAAAAGTGCATGTCTTTATCAGTTCAATTCTGTTTAATAGACCGAGTACTATCACAAATTCGCTACGTATCTTCCTTACCGCATTAAATTCTTTTTTCTAGCCAAATATCGACCGAACATTTTTTTACTGTGTACAATTTTAGTAAGAAATTTCCAGATTTATATACAGCCAAAGAGCGTTTTACGATTAGGGAAGACAACCAGTCTGTATCGCAAATGCCTCAAGAATAAATACATTACTTATTACAGACATGTGAGATTATATTTGATTCGCGTTATAATCCATATTGGAGCCCATTTAGTAGAAAGGGAGTATTGTCAATTTCAAAGAAACAATAGGCTTGTAAAATTCCATAAAAAATTCTTTTAAGAGAACAGTAATTTGATTGTCATAACCGATTGACGTATCAGCCGAAAACCATATGAAGAAATCCTTTCAAAAACGTATTCATGTTTTCCTTATCAGAAGATGCAATTAAAACGACTTCTTTCGTTATAATTACTTTGATATTAGTAAAATACGTCGTTATGACACTTGATGAGTTTTCACGTCCCTGAGAGTAACTGACGACGTCCCCGACGTACGGTGATTTATTCAAATATCCCATTGATAAGGACGCTGATTCACAGGTGGTTATCCCTGTTTCTTATCAATAAGAAACATTGTCGCGTAGGTATGCCTGCTTTCGGTACACGTGATGCTCGCATTTTCCCCACCAGGACTGTTTCGTGCAAACTTTGTGCGGTTTCAGAACGAAGCACTTGGTCTGCACCACGTTGAAGAAGAGCTTTCCGATGAAATTTGCCGAGGAGGTGCCGGCCATCTTAAGACACGTTCGAAAGCTGTGAAATGAGATAAAATAAAATTAAAAATAATATTTCCAAAGTTCATCGCGTATAGTCTGTGCTTTTCATAATTTTTTTTTCAAACGAAAAAGAAAGCTGGACTAAAATGATTTCAAAAAATAATACTTCACGAATAATACACAATGAGTAATATTTAACCAGATATATTATATCCCAATGTAATTGTACCACGTCTCGTTGTATAATGGAGGCTACGGATAACCATTGGTTTCCAGATGTGCCATGAATCGTTAACACATAAATACCACCATAAACGAAATCAGGTCACAAGCGTAAAATCATAAGGGGTAAATGGCTGGTAAATATTTAAACATAATATACACCAAGCGTATATTAACGCAATTACATCAATATCCATTTGATAAACTTCCTCTTCTCATGTCTTGCGCAACGTTACATAAAGCTGCCATCCTTTCCACAAGAAGCCACAAAAGTAGATAGTAAGACGTGCAAAAGAAATTAATATGCATCCACTAAGGAAAATAAGAAGAAGAAAAAGATGAAATAAAATATATGCACGACAGACCATCGAGCTGGATGCATCTTACCGCTCGTCGCAGGCGCAATGCATAATAGTAGAAATGCCCCAGTTGAAGAGACCATAGCGAGTTTCAAAAGCAGGAATGTAAAAGGGGCAAGCGGTATCGTGTCTTCGGCAGCAGGAATCAGCGGTACCAAAGCCGCCCAAGTTAGTATATTTGGTAGCGCGATGACCGCGGCCGCACCATTGGGTACCGGGTACCAAAAGAAGTTCCCGACGTCCGCGTCTCCCACGTCGTCTCCTGCGATTCCCACTGACAGCCCTCGTCAAGGTGTGATAGTTCCTGCGTTAATAATATTTTCGAAACCCGGACAGTCGCGCGCATGTCAATGAACTACGTAGTGACCCTGATAGCGTGAACTCCTTGCAACGGGTTGAGTGCTGCGTTTCTTAATGCGCATTACATGACAGCGATAAATGATGAATGGCCATGTACGCTGTGACAATGCGTGGCAATACAGTGATACGGTGATATTGCGATAGTTAGAAGCGATTAGATTGTCAGAAGTGCAACCCAGCGACGGAGTAGACGTCGTGTATTCAGTCTGGCGGCGGCAGGGCGTCTCCTTATTGTTATATTGCTCTCAGCAGTTAGTATAAATTTTTGGATGACGGTTTGATCATTTCCTCCCACTGTATTCTTACCTCTGATCGCAACCACAATGGCTGAGTGTGAAGGGCATGTAGTTGAAGAGATTGAAGCGGAAAGAGAACGGCGGTATGGCTCTGTGACAGTGGTCATGTCGTCGGCAACATCTGTCCAGGCTATCCAGAGCGCCGAGTTCCTTGTAGTTGGAGGCAAGCTGATGTGGACCGCACCATTTTGTTCCTGGAGCTATCATCATCTCCTGAAGGCCTCGTTTTGATCGCCTGCCAATTCCAACCACCCTTTTCAGTGCTAAATGCGTGTTCTCGGTCTATATGACTCGAGGAGGGTACCGATGACCACAGCACAAACTTCCGTGTAACTTGTGCCCTTTTGTATTTTTGATAATTTTGTATCTTTTGAGATACTTTTTTTTGTATACATTTACGTATACCGTTTATCAATCCCTATTGATATCCAATACGCCCTGCCATCCGCACTTAAGGAATTAATTGTGCGACCGCGTGGAAACACAGCACGCTTCCAGAGACAAAGGAGAAATTTTTATAGAATGAGTCCGAGCTTTTTTTGCAAGACTAGAGATAATTAAATCTCGTCTCAATCATTAAATACTTGTGAATACTTTCGTTACGAATAAAAGTATAGAAATTAGAACTTTTGGGCTAACCCCACTGTCCTCTAAAGCCAAAGACAAGAGTCAGCGTTAAAATTTTTATAAAAGTAGTTAACAATTTTACGGAGATTAAATTTCTTTATTCAATAAAAAAATTTATCTATCGATTATTCATATTAAGATTTAGCAAACTCGGTCTCCTCTATTCGCTTCGTCTCCAATCATTAATTCATATCGTCTCACCTATGATCCCGCATTGTAAGTTCATTACGGCTTCTGGATCTCACGTGATTACATCTATGATGTAATTCTGATACCGGCAGCAGCCAAGAAAGCTCTGCCGGTGCTGCCGAAGATCTCTCGTCGTCCTCGTCCTTTTCAAACACCACGATTCTCGCCTCGTCATCGTAATCATAGGAATGTAGCCCCGCCAAGCAAGCAGCCAGTGTCTCACCCTCGGCAAAACCCTCCTCGATGCAATCGGTCAGGGTGCCACCCTCGTAAATTAACTGTAACTTTCGCCCGCTATCCTCCAACCAGGCCTGTCTCAGTGCAACGTCCGTGTCCCTATAAGTAACGAAATAACACTGTTATACAAATAAATTAAAATAAATCTTCTAGAAATAATACGAGGACAACAAGAACTCGCCACTGGATACGTCCTTCACGAGAATTCCCAGACGGCTAGCCAGAATATGCACTTTCATTGTTTTCCTACCACCAGCAGCATTCGTTGCTGAGTATTTGAATTGCCTCGGAACAGTCCTGGAGAACCTTTACCCAGCCACCTACCATCTTACTCAAATTAAATAATATCCACCAGAGATAACCTAGTAATATATTCCGTTCAAAAGGTGTCGTACGTACGTACATACACACCAAGCTCTATTGTAGGTTAGAAAAATGCACTATTATTTCTTATACCTCTCGCATGCTCTACCTAACCGTAGATAAAATAATTTACACTCGATTAAGCGATCCACACTGTATTAACCCAGCACTGAAAGAGCACCTAGTGGATGATCGATGTCCCTTTGTCGATAACGATCTCAGAGGGTATCCGTCATAGCAGTACAAGCTTCGTATATCAGTGTTCATCGATGACTCTATCGGTAAACGATACTAAGGAAGATAATACGGCTGCACCACCTCCATCTAGCAGAATACGTAATCACGACACTTTCGGTGCGGAAGCAGAAGGATTTTCTCTAGTTTAAGTGCAAAGTGACGCTTCGCGGTCCCGAGATTCTACCGTATCCTCGTGGGATTGTAACAGATGAGAGGGCAGAGTAGTGGCCAGGACACGCCGGACTCTTGCCGATCCTAATCCTTGCTTACTTAACTTGCCGCTTTTCGGCTTAAAACCTTCGCCGAGCTTAGCGGTCGCTGCAGAACTACGGAGGTCGATGAGAGATTTTTATTCTCCTTATTTTCCTTTCTACTCGCTACTGTTTTTTTTTTCTTCTTCTTTTAAATATACGAACTTCTGTCTCTACCGTACGACGAATCAGCTCGTCTCGTGCGTCGCCACGCATACTTGCCGCCTTGCATGCCACGAGGTAAACCAGACCTGCAGTTTTCGAGGGGACGCGTTTTTATTTGTGGAATTCGTACGGCCCTAATATTATGCATGCGATATTCGATCCTGTACTGGACGACTTTTTCTATTACGTTATTTAAGAATACTTCTGTGATGCAATCTACTTTTGGTAATTATTTTGCCCTTTGATTATTTATTCATCAAATCTCTGCGGGTTTGATTATACAATATATGTATATATATATTTGTACATAAGTTAGTGTTTAATACATCGGAACAGATACAAAGACGCGATGTGGAACGGTGAAGAATCGTGAGATGCCGAAGAAGTCATGAAAGTTTTCACCCGGAGGGTTAAAAATGAAAAGCAAGAAATTATCCTTTGAGAAAGTAGGTAAGAACGAGATCGTCTTCTGGTAAATTAGCAAATTGGATCGCGTGAAACTCTAGCGTGACATTTAAGTGGAAGCCTGAATTCTGATAACAGAATAAAGTTCATAGAATAATGCCAAGTAGTGAGAATGTTTAAAAAAATTATTTAAACAAATACGGTTAACGTATAGGCAATGCAAATTATAATTTAAAAAAATTTTATCAAGCCTGTGCCGTAAAGTATTCTGATATGCTTTATGAATCCTGATATCGCTTTGGGACACATACTAAGCTTTATGATTCAGAATTTCCGAAGCGAGAAGAAAGTGCCACGATAAAGCGGCATGACAATCGTGTAGTCCTCGCATTAAACTCTATCGAGCCTATGAAAAAAAAAAGATGATCGGGTATAATGATAAAAAAATTTTTCAAAATGTTTAAAAATAATCATACAGGGAGCTAAAACTTTTTCAACCAGTTCTAGGTAATCCAGCTGGGTACTGGCCATCGAATTGGTCACTAAGCAAACGCCATTATATTCGTTTGAAATGGTTCGTGTAAACAAAACAGTTCCAGCTGAACGCATTTGAAAGAGGCAACTTATGAAGAGTGGCGACATGAGCACAGAATAGAAATACTCAGTCAGTTTTCCACGTGTTGACAATACTCATTGGCATCCAAAGCTTTTCTATATACTACACACAATCTCCTACAGTTTGGTAAACCGTTGGACGTTATTCGAATAATCGACAAACATTTGTACAAGCAATTTCTATATGAGGGAAACGTGCAATGTGTTACAGACCCCCAGTCGACGATGGTCTCCCTTGCGCAGACTCCTGTCCACCTGGTGAACTTCTCCAATTCTCCGTCGCGAAGTGTCCTGGTTACCGTGAATCCTCGCAATCCAGACGGGAGACTTCCGTCCGTGGAGTTCGTGAAGAAGCGAAGAGTATTGTCTTGCCGAAGAGCCGCGGCAAGCGGCAGCACCAAAAGGAGTTCCAACACCAGCAGCATCGGGTCCAGTTTCGACTTTGTTCACCTTTCGGTCACACTAAACACCAATATTTTTCTTTTTTTTTTCCATAGAGATTTTCTCTCTATCACAATCTATCTATTATTTCTATTCTTTGCAGCAAATCGCGAATCATTGCAGTACTGAGATAAAGCCGGAATTCCTTGGTGTTTCGAGTTACGGAATTATGCGGTTAAGCTGGCAAGATAATAGTGTGGTATCCACTCGGTTAACTTGCACCTTAGTATTATAAGTTGCTCGACGTAGAATCTCAAGAATCGCGTATACTAATAGTACCGGTACAGTGCGAAGCGGCTAGTATTATTGGCTCTTACAATCGTGGTATTTAACAAACAAGAACGTCTTTTAATTGGTACAGCCTTCTGGATCGCGTTCAAGCATCTTGATTTTCTACGAGTAAATCCAAGCTAGATTTCGTATGCTTCATACGATAAGCTAACATCTTTAATAGAATATTAAATAATCTAATTGTTTGTACATCCAAATTTCTATCATAGAACAAGAAAGTCAAAAGCGAAATTTAAATATCAATCCACGACAATCGGTTCACTAAGTTTCCTTATTTACTGTTATCTCACAAGATATCACACGTCTTTGAAATTCTCAGTGACCCGAGCATACATACGTTTGGCGATTACCTTTAAGCCTAGAAACGTTATCAGGAACGGCGTAAGAAAGCGCGAAAATCTCGTGTACGTCACGTGGAAACTGAATTTTTCAATTCGCGCTAAACTTAAGGCACCGCGAGACGTTTAGTAAGTCAATGTATTCAAGCAAAAAGACACCTCGAGGGCCAAGCGGCCGTAGAACTGGCGCGAGGCGACCGCGGTCCCCCTTTAAATACTCCGACGTCCCTGGTGCCGTCGGATTCACCTAACCCCCACCGTTCTTCTGCCGCCAATGCTTCTCCACCACTGCCAAATCCGACCTCCTCTCTCACTCTCTCTCTCTCTCTCTCTTTTACTCTCTTACTCTCTCGCTCTACCCTTCACCTATCACCCTTCGCCCCCCGACCCGCTCATTCACCCCAAATCCAATCCCTCTTGTGGCATCCGAACGCTCCTGCACTCTTTGGCCAATGCCGGTGCATCAATCACTGGGTTACGCAGAAAATCGCGCGTTCTTCTCCATTCTATTGGATCGTACGATATTATTCGCATAAATTTATTAGACCCTCCTTCCATTACTCTGCACTTTTTATACCGATTTCCGATTGTCCATGTACTTTTGTCTATTTTCTTTTACTATATTCTCTACGTCCTCTCGCAGTCGTGTCAACTTTTATCAAGAATCAGGAAAATAATGCATCCATCAGAAAAGCGGGCAGGGGGGTTACGCATGAAATCGGTACAGCGATTACGTTGCTCAGGTCGATCAGGTCTATCTATTATCGATGGATAGGGATGACGGCCATGTATACGCTTTTCCCATCAGTACTGTTATACCGAACGGATGTTGAACAAAAAAGATCCTGTTCTTTGGCCCCCGTAGGGTAGCGACATTTATTTTCCACCTGCGAGACCAAACAGATTGATAAGAGTCATTGATAGAGTATTGTGGGTGTCGATGGCTTCTTTCATGTTCGATGGATTAACACGGTTTGCTCCAGTACGAAATGTTTTCTTCACTCGTAGTGCACCAGATATGCGGATACCTGCATTTGAAAATAGATATATATATAAATATATATATATATATATATATTACAGAGTTGGTTACACAGCTTCGTTTCATTGGTGAGCCGAACCGTAGAATCGTTTGACGATAATAAATTATGCAACGAGAGAGACAGAGACTGTGAGACTGTATCAGAGAGAAAGAGAGAGAGAGATTATTGGTGAGCTAAAAGACGGCCGCTGCAAGTACGAAGAATCGGATAGCACTGATTGGCTGAACTAGACGGAAGCTCACGTCGCTATTGGCATCCTTCCAAAGGGCGATTTTCGAGAGCCAGCTAAACTTAATTCCTAACGGACCACCGGAGTGAACTTTCCAACCTAGAGAATACGTACTGTCGCTTTTGTAAGCGAGCCTTCTCTACTTTTTTTTTTTTATTTTATTCAAAAGGAAATATAAAAAGGGGTACAGGTGGAAAAATAAAAAAGGACTCACAAAATGGAAAAAGACGTCTGGTCATATACGCTGGCCAAAATGTTTTCCAGCCTTGAACCATGCTTCGAGGAGCACCTTATGTACCTGCAGAAGAAACCAAATGGTTGTAACTAATAGTAGAACGACGAATGGCAGTGAAAAGTCGACGTAACCGTGTCCATTGTGCTTCGCTGCGGTTATGACTCGTTCCACTCGGAGGTGAGAGTCCTAAGTGAGCAAAGTAGGTAGTTCCACGCTACTCAATTGTTCGGACCCTCCAGGGCACGCTACTTTTTCTACAAGCCCACTAGGTGGTTAGGCCAACTTAACTATGTGGGATCTCGTCCTAACCTCTCCCACGTAAGAGCGTGATCATTATTCGAATAATGTAATAAAACTTACATTTTTTTTTCATAATTTTCACTCTTTACTCGTCTTTGCTTCCTCCTCCTCTTCTTCTTCTTCTTCAGATCATTTTGAATGAATCTCTAGCAGAACCGGTACCTCTCAGCTCCATTATGTTGCAGGCTTGGCCCGACCGGCGAACATTCAGAAGTGTCCATTGTCGATAGTATTTATTCTTGGTTACCAAGGAAGTGTCTACGAGAGGCTATATTCGATTTCACAGGTAAACTGGACACAATTGGTACTGATATATTTAATATTTAAGGTTAGTTTTTTATCGGAGCGTCAAAGTTTTATAGGGATTTTTTTTTACTGGACGAGGATCAAAGGGATATACATGGGTACCAGCTACTAGGACTCTTGTTGAGTTCTAAAGGGTCTATAGTACCTGGTTCTACCTGTTCCTACACATCCTTGGAATTATATTACTTCGGAGTACCTTTATTACTCTAATGATGTGAGTCATTGTTTCTTATCTCTAACTTCACCTCTACCTAACCTGCTCCTAGTCTGCTGTACCCATTACAAGTTATTGGATACTGAATTAAATGACGGATTAGGTCACTCGAAAATTAACTGTATTATATTTCCAATGAAAATCATCGTACCGAAGTGACAGCTTTCTTTATTAATTTAACATTATAAAAGAAGCACAGAATCCTATGGCTAACCTTGTAATTTTATTTTATTACAGAAATTGTTAGGAACCTTTTGGAGCTACGTCCCTGGCGCCTAGCTAGAATACAGATATCAATCATTCAATGGTTATCAATGACAGGTCGGAGTCTACTAGAAGCTAAAAACTAGACGGTCGCCATGATCCTGGTTGGACTATATAATCCGTCTAGTACTAGACTCTAGGAAAAATCGTTTGAGGATGGCAGGTCGGTATAGCTAACCGCATACTCCGTTGTCTACTAATTAATTTTTATGGCTTCAACTCAGGACTCCTAGACGATGAAACGTGCATTCTTTCTCTTCCTGATCCTGCGAGAATCTTCAGGTATCTAGGCGGTAAAAGGATCTCCAAAGATCTTCCTTCGCTGTCTCAGATATGTCCACGTCAAATTTTACTCTCCCTCTGGAACAATTAGAATTCCATACTGCCTATTATTCACTGTGATAAATCGCAGTATAATTTATGTTACCAGTAACGAGATACTACCAGTGTTATCAAATCAGTGTTACAATACGTCTTCTTGTTGATTCGAGAAATGCGTCAGGATCCACTGTTGAAAATCGAATTTTCCCGCCATTGGCATTTTTACCACTGTTTCGCAGCCAGACTGACGTGATTTTTACTGTCCCTTTTTTTTTTCGTTTCAAACTCAAGTAGGTGCAACTCGCTGGTCAAGTCGGTCTCTTCAAAGGACCAACCTGGACGAAACACGAGACCCTTTAACCCCTACTCGAGTGTTAGTCACCTAATCACAACTTTTTTTTTCACGGCTTTTGCAAACGATAGCGACGTGGAAATTCGACGTGCTGTCACATAGTTTAGCAGACTACGAACTCACATCTAAAATAGAGACGTTTAATGACGTTTAAAATTAGAGACGTAGAAAACCATAAGAAATCCTTGGATTGGCCGATTCTTGTATAGTCTCTAAAACTCATTAGAGATAACTTTTCACTAAGAATTTATTCCTTGACACTTTTTTCCTTGTTTACCAAAAAAAAAGTGAACGAGCATTTCGTAAAGTTGATTTAAAAAATCCATGAAAATTCAATCCGTTCCATAAAATAAAAAAAACTGTACGGCGGCAGTATATAGATCCTTTCCAGGAAGAACAGAAGCTCTTAGAAATATCCCAGGAAGACTCGGTTACAGGTTAACCATTGCCAGAAGAGTTTCCCAATATAATATAAGCATTGTTCGAAGATATCCTATGTACACAACCAGTGGTATTAGCATTATATACATATACCCAGCATAAATACAGAATGCTAGCAGATATTTCGGGCACTGCTAATCTTTGAAACTCGTCTCGGATAACTCGCTGACCTCTTTAGAGCTTGAATTCAAAGCAAATAACGAATAAATCGACGCCCGTTACAAGTAATACGTAATTCAAATCGTGACCACTGTTTATAAGTGACGACAGTTATCAAAATTATATTTCCTAATGTAATTCACTCGTATCAGACGACTCGAAAATGCATCGCCTGATCGTAACTAACGTGTGGAATACTTTTTTAATTACAGAAAGAAAACTTGTTTTCACCAAGAATATCGTAATGTACAACAACATGGAAGTATCGCCGAATCAAAGTGTGCAAACGATTCGAAGAACGAAGACGATGGATAATGACGTCGCAGCAGCCTAAACAGTGACTCCAGTGTATACGCAGTAAGCGGCCGCTTAGGAAATCACGGATTCCAGCCTCCCTACCGAGATAACCCTCTTACTTGGCTTTATTCTTTATTCTACCAGTCTGTACGTATAGGTCGCGAGGCTCTTCCAGGCCATCCGGCGCATTCAACGTCTTCCGGGATAATTGTCGTGCGCAATGCAATAATTGCGTAATTCCCGGCGCCCTGCGAGGGCTGCCGTTTCTCTCTACGAGTGGTAGACGTCGTGCGAAGGGGGTAGTTAGCCAAGTGGGCTGCGCTACTTATTTTCCAGACACTGAGGCCTGATTCGGCTTCAAGAGAATGAAGTAAAGTTCAGGGCCGGAGAGGGTCAGGGATTTAATTCGTTAAGGATTGATACATCCTTGCAAAATGCTTGAGTGAGTATGTGAAATTTTCTAAAAAAACTTTCCAAAGCCTGGAAAGACATTTACTTTTTCATATTTTCTTATCCTTTGGTTATACGCTTTTATTTTATTATTTTTAATTACCTCGCAGGCTGGATCACCGACAAGATGTATTTTTTCGTCACGGAGAGTTTCTCTCGAGGTGCCAAGGTGGGACAAGAAATTTAGAAGAGGAGTATAACAATGAATGGCATTACGTAAGGATCAATGGATCTGAGCTACACTGGCCTTGACAGTGACTGAGGAGAATAAAAACAAGGAATACAGTAAATGCTCTGGAAATTCTTGATTCGGCTCGTTCTCTTTTATTATACATTCACAGGGTATGCATCGAGGCTTGGTCGGAGATCCAAGTCGAATTTTTGAAAAATCACAGTAAAACGACCCCATACGCGGATTTGTACCCTCCTTTGGATGATCATTGGGTGTAACGCAAGGCAATTCGGATCCGCAGGCAATCCGGGCGACAGAACTCGATACTAATTGATTTTACGAGGAAAGTATATTAACCGTGAAGATCGAGCTATGGTGGTGGGTGCGGATGACACTCTGGTGAGCCATGCATGACGCCCCTATGCAGGGCCGTACGACGAAGTCTTTGCAGCCAGGTTACAATCATCAATACCATATAACTTATAAGTTCCTAAAAAGATTTATTAATAATTTTTCAAAAATCAACTACCTAGGTATCTGTGGAGCAATAAAAAAAAAGAGCTTCTGTAATTTCAAGCACGACCTCAAGAATCCAGGTTAACAGACTTGGATTAATTCGCAATTAATAAGAACCTAGAATGAAGCCGACCCTGTGTATCCCTCGCTGGCAAAACCTGCATTGAATTATTATAACCATCTGGCCACTACCTACTACTCCAGTACGTCCCTTAAGACCTACGCTAACAGATCAAAGTGCTGTAGCAAAGAGGAACAGTAAAAGTCAAATCCCTGGTGGTTTTTCAAAATGCATATAACGATAAGAGCAATGGGGTCTTTTGAAACTTTTTTTTTACCACTGACAAAACTAGGTACATGAAAAATTGTTTAATACAAAGTACTATCAGCTGCTATGGAAGCTATAGGTATTAATGTTTGTAAAATATTTTTTTTACAGTGTTCAATTCATTACGTAACTGTATAAACAACGAAGTATCTATATCGTCGAAGAGAAACTTGAAATCCTGGAGAGAATTTTATGCCACAAGGTATCCCTAGACGATAATGTACCTGGGCCACAGGCGATCCTCGTTAGGCAAACTGTTTCGTATGGATCAATGATCCTCATTAGGTAATCATCTTTTAATTAACTCGAAAAGGAACGCAGCCAGATAACCATGTCCGTCGATCCGTTAATGATTACTTGTTTTACCGGTCGAAGTCTGTGCTTCTTGGTTGCCGTATGGTCGGCCCATATAATTCGACCGATATCTTTATACAGTGTAGCGAAGGAGTCTTTCCCACGTATATGAACTGTCCTGTGCTTTCTTATCAATAGGTATTTCCACACCGGTTTTCATCCCACTTACTCCTGTTACCAATAGATAGTCTCTTATCGTTATAGGATTGATTCATGATCTCTACGATCATCTCACTGCCGTTAATGACACTTCCTCACGTAGCATCGACGTCACTTGGTTCTATATGGTATAATTATCAAGTCCCAATTCAATGGTGTTGGATCTTGGATAAGTCCCAATATTCTGACCCAGTTTCTTTGTCGTACCATATGCGTATTAAAGATCTCTTTGATCGTTATTCCTCTTAAAATCTGTCTTATAGGCTTCTTCTTTGGTACTATTCTTGTATCTGGCACTTTATTATTATTTCTTATCGCAGAAAAGGAGTATTCACATAGGTCTGATCGTCGCTCTTGTACTGTATTGCCTTTCATCATTGAGCCATAGTTCGATACTGATATCTATATTTCATAGAAGAACTTCCCACGTTCTGAACCTTGTCGTTCACTCGTAAAGCTTCCTACACACCGAGCGATAAGTAATTCAAGAAAAAGTTTTACAGGGTCAGTGTAAATACCTCTGACACTGACAGGGTCAGTGTAGCTTTCTAAGCAGTTAGGTGTTATGGATTTATATATCATAAACAGTAAATTTTAATTATAAGAATTCAGGAGCTGTGTACATAAATGTTATTAGCATGTAGAATCAGCAATTATTAAATTATGTTATTAAATTTCTATGTGATATTGATAATTATAATAGCTGCTTGTAACTATGCGTTATCGTAGTCTTATGAAATGTCTACGGATCTGACTTGTCTAGATAAATGTCTCTGTTCATTAAGATACTAGGAAAAATGTAAAAAAAGGTTCGGTGTGAATGAATCCACTAATTTACCAAGTATTCTCAAGTTATTAGAGGTATGTGATATTTCTTTTTGATTCCGTAACGGTCCTTTTTCTCTTTCACTTCCTTGTGTTAGACAAAAGAGCATAGAGTCCCAGCCGATTTTCTACCTGGATGAAAAAAAAAGAGAAAAAGAAGAAGAAATGTGGGACTTACCTGCTAACCTCGGAAATGCCGTGATGTGTCTTTGTACAATCGTATGGTATACCGCCTGCTTGACTGGACATTGTTTAACTGCTTTCATTTTTCACTAGATTATATTATAGTTGATAGTAATGTATAAACGGTGATCATGATTAATCTCTGGAATATAACACTCCGAGTCAATATTTTTAAGCAAAAAAAAATTTGTTCTGCAGTTTTGTAGCCTCACGTTGTGTAGGAACCTTAATCCACGATGTACGGTGCACTTGCACGTGGCAGTCTCACAAAGCCCAGACCTGTCACCGTTAACGCGAATAGTTTGAAAATGTGTGAAATCAGCAATACCCAATGGACTCTATATGGTACATACAACTATAGATACAATAAGCGCATATCTATAGACAATTGAACACGCTGGACATGAGGTGTTATAAATACCAAGATAGGATATTCAGGTATCCAAATAGAGGAGTGTAGAAAAAAAATTGACTTGAAGAACAATCAGTGACTCCAGCCAAAAAGTTTGCAGTATTACCTGAAAGAGGAAAAAAATTCTCATGAGTTTGTAACAGACCTGTTAATCATCCCAGTCAGTTTCTGCGTGAATTGACTTGATACTTTACCAGGAAAATATATATCTTTGTTACTCCTCCCTTTTTTCCCTTTTTTTTTCTGGTACAGTAAGGGAGGCGACAAGCGTGGTCCTTCGTTCAGAATGAAAATGAAGATTCTGGAAAGGATGACAATAGACCTGACGTTTTCCAGCAAGCCTCAAGGTAATTGATATATACAAATCGTCCTGGCAGGGTGGTTAAGGGCAGCATGGGATGTCAGACGGTAGTCAGGGGATGGCCTAAGAACGGTTGTTTGACGGCACCCCGACTGGCCAAGGCAAGTCTCTGGTATCGCGTTCACACTTGACTGCCCCAGATTCCGGATTCTCCCTGCTTAGACGTTGTCTCTTCGGAAAGAAGCAAAAACCACCCTCTTTCGACCTTCCAGTTCTCATGGGAGCAGCAGCTTACGCAACCCTGACTAAAGGCACAGGGACGAACATACTTACCCAGCTATTATGTACCACCTGTTTCGCAAGTAACAATGTCCCCACTTCAGTCTCTGCCGAGGGTTTCCCTCTACTTGTCGTTATCCAAAGTTGTACATTAATTGTGGTTACATTCATCATCTGTGTTTAACTGACTTTCTAATCTTTCATTAATACCGTGAAATCTCACCATACGTGAAACCAGTAACGTCTAAAAATATTCATGTTCGCCAGAAGACTTACTGCCTCTAGGGGGGCCTTCTCAGCATGTCACACGACCCAATGAAGTCCCTTCAATGAATATACGTGAGCAACCACTACCATAAACGACTGATGAGTAACAACCTGGAGGAACAAGTAAGATCTTCATAACCGATGTTCTACAGTTCTCGATAATACATTTTACAATGGAGCGTTGCTCGAAGCGTGAAACACAGTCTCCTCACGCTTCGTCGAACTTGACAATGAGAATATCATAGCATGTTGATTAGGCTAGGTTATCAGCTGTGAAGAAAGTCCCACTAGACTTAACTATCATTAGAGATAGGTAGAGATTCTGTAACAATTAACTGATACGTAAAAATTGCATATTATTAAATTTCTCTACATCGACATCCTCGCGCATGATAATATATACCTCGTCGCGTTAACTTTGAAGAAATAAACAAAGTGCAGATGAATGAATGGTTTATAACTGTTACAGGAATCTGGCACGTTTTGGCTAAGAGCCAAGGAGTGCGTGAGAATGTGGGAATGTAACGGGTTACTGAATAACAGACGTTTTAGCAGGATCCTGGTGAAACTAGGGTGACCATCCTCATGGTATTTAACATCCCTTGGTAAGGTTACATCCTAGAAAGAAATGCATGGATATATAGTATACTGTAATATAAGATGCTCATCCTATAGCGGCCACGCATTGGCCTTTCGCCAAGCCGTACGCCTCTGGACCATTAACGAATGGGTGGCTTATCAGTTGCTGACTCTGCGATGACCATCCGAGCGATGGGGTGTTTCTATATCCCCGTATCCGAAAGCTCCCCAGCACCAGTCTCATAACTCGACTAGATATTGGCTATAAATGATGAAGCGGTCACCGCGCCTTTTGGACGTACCCGATCGCACGGTTGTCGGTCTCACTAGTTAGTACCCTGATATCTTTGGAATGGTTGCTCGGTCGGTACCTAGTGCGCAGTTCTATATTTGCAGGTAGCTTCGTTTGTAATTCGCTGAAATTCAATTTTGTTATGTTTTTTTTGTGCACTGTTTTCGTGATATAAAAATACTTGGATTTTTTTTTAGAAAGACCTTCACTAATGTGTGTAGCAGAGAAAATTCAGAAGCGGGGATTATTATGGATTTAATGACTGGGAACCCGCATTGGAGTTGATAATTGAATTCTGTGACTTTCCATAAAAAGAAATTGTTACGATAGAAGTTTACGACGAGATTGAAAGTTATACTCGTTTTTCATGTCACGAAATTAAATACTTAAAATGTTGTGCCTCGCTGTAGAACGAACTTTATCGTGGTTTTATTGCATTTATGTTTAGCACTTTGTAGGTTATGTTTTTATTATCATCATTCTTGCATATAATTGTAACGAGTGAATCGTTAGCGGCGAAATCCCCTCTCTTCAGAGTCGCCCCTGAACAATTGATTGTTAAAGGAGCAATTATAGGTTAGCGTGTTATGCAATAAAGAATTGTTGATGCACCGTTTGGTAAAAAGTAATTGTACTCGTGGAATCACATAGAGATCAGAGGTTATTTGATGATTCGAAAGTCCAGTAAAATAGCGCGTGAGTGTTAAAAAAAGATTAAATGCGTAAGGTGTGCTTATTCAAATATGGCGGAAAGAGTCGCGTCGACGGCGCAGTGCTGCCAGAACGGAAATACTCGGTGACGCTACTGGTAGGCTGCTCCCTCCAAAACCGCGCGTGCATTGGCAACATTGTTTTTTGGTAGTTTACAAATAAAATGGCCGATATATGAGGCTATTTTGTATGGACAATAAAATATGCAATTCCATAAAATTAATGACGATTACTCGTTCGCGGCAGTACGTTAGAGTGAAATATCGGTGGTCTAAACTGCGGTAAAAGTACGTGTAGTGCAAGTGAGTGCGTGGGAGTGCCGTAGGAAGAAGGTGGAGGTTGTCTTTCGGGAGCCGTGGACGCCGCGAGCCTCAAGAAGACCGAGAGGGAGAGAAACGCTGCGAGCCCCGATATACGCGCGAGGCTCGCGCGGCTCCCGGATTTTTTTTCATTGGATCACACTGGCACGACAAATACACGAAAACGGCCTCAGAATTGTGAAGCCTCCTTATAGCACGGAGCCCCCTCTAACTCGTCAGCTCCATTTTTATGGGCATATCTGCCTCCTGGTGCAGGCTACGTCGCAGGGCTCCAAGGCATACAGAGCCAGCAGTGTTGGACAATCCGTAACTTCCAACCATACGATACATGCCAATACAGGAAGCAGTTGACTTTTTAGAAGTTGCACTCTTATTTCCCTTGTATCTTCTTCGCTGAGTTGTTCTCTAGTACCCAAGCTCCTAGAGCATCTAACGCCCGACACCGTTCGGGCAGATATGATACCCAGCCTTGTACCATACCACCGAGATACTGGAGCGTGACGGGTTGTTTTACCTAGAACCTCTTAAGATATTTCTTGGAGACCAGTTCGCTGTGGTCGAACAATCCAGTGCAGATGATGCATCGGTAGATACGGAGGGGCCTACTAGTACTGTGACTAGCCAGAGCTCCAACCCCTCCGTTACCACTTTGACTAAGATGTGCACTACTCCTGGCAATGCAGGTACCGGTTTCGGGTACGCTTGGTCGTTTAGCGGCCCTGGAACCGAAACTCGTGAGAACGCACAGAGTGACCTTGCTACTAACATCAGTTACGCAGTCAACAACAATCAGGACCAGGGTTCCAGTCAGAAGATACAAGTGGATATTAAGCCAACCAAGGTCGCTAATAGTGCTCATCGTAGACCTATGTTTGCAATGAATGAGAGTTGTCAACAGACCCCTACGACACATCACGGTCACACAGGAGCTCACAATCAAACACATGGAGGGCACGTTCGTACTAAGAAACATCATGATGCTTTTTCTCTAACCTGTGACAAGGGAGGTTGTAACTGTGATGCAGCACATCCTACACCCCCGCCTTCATTATTCTCCAATACTTTAGTTTTTACAACCGCAGACAAACACGCCATGAGCAAACATTTCATGACGCCCCTGGGTCCGCTGCAGCTCACCGTTGAAGAGTGCAATGAAATCCTTATGAAAAGAGCGGCTGCTGCATCCAATCAAGCAAATGCAAACAATGTTGCTGCGAATCAGACAGATACAACAGCCCATTTTGGACATGTGCTAACCCATGTAAACACCACCCAGATTGAGACTAAGGTTAAACAGCAGCAGGACATGGGGAGTCAGGTACGTGTTCCAAAGGAACGACCTTATTCCTGCTCTGAGTGTGGCAAATCCTTTCTGCTGAAGCATCATTTGACAACCCATGCGCGAGTCCACACCGGAGAGCGGCCCCACATCTGCGTCCACTGCGGCAAGAGTTTCGCGCACAAACACTGTCTTCACACTCATCTACTCCTGCATAGCGCGGACAGACCTTATCAGTGTCGCGAGTGTAAAAAGTCCTTCACGTTGAAGCATCACCTGGTGACACACACACGTGTACATACACGCGAACGTCCGTTCGTCTGCCAGGAGTGTGGTCGAGCGTTTCCCCTGAAGCGTCACCTAGTGACCCATAGTAAATTCCATTCAGGGGAACGTCCCTTCGTGTGCGAGGAGTGCGGCGAGTCCTTCTCACAGAAGGACCACCTCACAATGCATTCGCGTTTCCATGGCAGTTTACATCCTTTTGTATGTCACGACTGTGGCGCAACGTTCCAGAGGAAGTTCGAGCTGGTGAACCACGGTCGGCTGCACGGCAGGGTACCTCACTCGTGTACTGTCTGCGGTAAGGAGTTCCTGCAGAAGAGAACCCTCCTGGCACACATGCGGCTTCATACCGGTGAAACTCCCTTTGCCTGCACCGTGTGTGGCGAGGCCTTCCCCAGGAAGGTGGACCTGGTGACTCATTCGAAGATACACAATAACAACTCCAGCACCGATGAGAAGTCGCTCACGTGCAGGTAAGCTTCTGCGTTTCCAGGTCCGCATGCTCCTTCTTGGTGCACGGATGCATTGGGTAAACGCACTAATCAATCTACTAACGTTCGAGCGACTAAAAGACGGGGCTTCCGGTCCACTCAGTTCGTATTTTAAAATCTCACGATCATTCCTCTATTATCTAAATGGAATTCCATCAAGGGAGAGTCCAAGACCAATTGTCACAGTTTCGAGTCTTGAGTTGACCCCTCTCTCGAATCGCGATTTAGTCTTACCGGAAGCCTCGTTGTTCCAGGGAATGTGGCTTGGACTTCTCGAATCGGGAGGCCCTCACTTTACATTTAAGGTTACACTCCGGCGACAGGACACTGGTGACCGATCTGTGCGGATTAGCGGCGGCCTTCCAGCAGACTCCAGGACACTTCCTGACGCCTAACACCACTGGCACTCATCAGGTAGACGTCAAATGCTAATGAGAGCTCCACGACAACGTCGCATAACATTAAAAATTAAGTATTTACAGATGAATGGACCGATCGGTACCCCCGGCGTCAGTCACATGCACGGTGCTACACAGACCTCACCGCCAGTGGGGACAGGACCCAAACCAAAACCTCATCTTTGTCCGGACTGCGGACGTGGTTTCGCCCAGAAGCATGGCCTTTCGCAGCATCAGCGGCGTCATACGGACGGCAGTTGTCACATACGATCGCATGTATGTGATAAATGTGGCAAAGCATTCTTCCAAAAGAATCATCTGCTCCTCCATCAACGTCAGCACATGGACCCGCCACCGAGTATACTACGGCAACAGCAAAGGCAGGCGGCTCAGGCAGCAGCCCAGCAGCAACAGCAGCAGGCCCAGCAACAACAACAGCAGGTGCAACAGCAACAGGTGCAACAGCAACAGCAAGTGCAACAACAGTCGCAGCAACAGCAGCCTCAGCAGACGTGTACTGTGGACACGAAAGCAATACAGCTGCAGGCAATACAGCAGCAAGTCCAGCAGCAAGTACAGCAACAAGTACAGCAGCACCAACAGCAGCAGCAGCAGCAGCAGCAACAACAACAACAGCAGCAGCAGCAGCAGCAGCAGCAGCAACAGGCGTGCTCAGTGGACACGAAAGCAATACAATTGAACGTCACCATGTGAGACGGTATAAAGAGAAGGGATTGGAGAGTCCCTGAAACGATAGCACTCCCGAACGCGCACCCTGCTGCCACCCTCTGCACGCACTTCTCTTGTACTAACATTACACACTAGCTATATTTATTATCTCTAGAATCAAGTATGAAGTAATCAATTTTATTACAAGAGTATATATACAAATTATACATATATTCTAATTATATGTAAGGCTTGTAACAAGAAAAATAAAAATAACCATATATTAGTGTTTTACATATACTTTATAATATCATTTACGTCTAGATATGTAAAACAAAGTACTAAAAAAATTAGTTGCCTTACTGAGAAGATGAACTTTAATGAATATCTTAACTCTATTGTTTGGTGAATATTTTTCCTTTTTTTCATTTACTTTTAATTCGTAGAATATCACTTTATAAGAAAATACGCATATTGAATAAACAAAGAAAAAAATAAATAACAAGAACCCGTCTACCATCCCAGCATCGGTCTCGACAGCCGCTCTGCGCCTTCTTATTGCCTAAATAATTATATTCCTTCAAAGTGCCCTCCTCGCATAGATACGCCAAGCAAGCGGAGTCTCTTAATCAGACGCTGCGCACTTGCTATTCACACTGCGGGTACAAGGTCTATTCCACAAGCCATTTCGAAGCAACACGTTGTCTTTCCATCCTCTTCCTAACAATCTACTTGAACCCTCTAAAAACCACTCTGTATCATCTGTTCCAGGATATTTACGATTCTACCCATATATAATGGATAATCATAGGTACGTTTCGTAATGATGCATTCATAGTTTACGCAAGCAGTATAGCCACTTGTTGGCTCATGAAAATCCAGCAGGTTTCATGCACGGTCTGCAAAGTGTCGTGGGTTTCGACGTAGCAGACACCTTCCCCACCACGGACCACGATTATACTGACGCCAGCGCCAACTGTCGGCTATGTCCGGAAGCTCGTACGGTGTCATGCGCATGCGTCGAGCATCGTTCATCCCGCCTGCAGACGAACCGAAATAAATCGAACAACGCTGAGCGGATCAGCAGCACGGTGCTCGCTGGACGTGAACGCTCGCGCAGAGTGATGATCAAAACGAGTTGTTGTTTTTCGTGGGCCGCGCGACGACAGAGCCGTAATCCACGCTGAAAGACTGGAAAACCCATCGAGAACATTTGGTATCGTTCGCGGCCGCAGCCACGGATGCATATGGAGGTATGTAACCCTCATTTCAGAGCGAACTTCTCGCACGCGTCTTTGTTTGGTTTGACAACAGACTCCTGCCATTTTGCTTGCTCGTGAATTTTCCCATTATAATTTCACGTACTGGACTACAACTGTTATTATGAGGATTTTCCTTATGACTTTCCATTAATATTCGATATCCCGTCGATCTCTTCCGACTGTATTTAACCCGTTGCATATTCCTCAATTTGAATGCACTTGATACGCAGTTGATTTAATTCTCCATGCCCGATGTCTATCGCGCTTCAACTACGCAATACTATTTTTGAAAAAATCCATCACCCCCGCGATACTCACGGATATCATTTCGCGAAGCTTCACAAAATTCCAGAGTATTACAAATATATTGCTGCTTCTCGTTCCCGAAAGTCGCGAGCAACTTTCTATCGCTCTTTGTATACACAACTCAGCTGACGGACCTGTCAGCTGCCAGAACGACGCGGATTGATAAAAAGCTAAAACTTGTACATTGTCTCCTTTCCTATTTAATATATTCAATCTTTATTATTATTCCATTGCTAAATCATCTATACCCTTCTATTTTTTTTTCACCGTAAATCAACGTCTCCTCGCGATATACCTCTCAATCTGTGACCTGCCATTTCCCCTGTATCGACTGTCACGTTCGCATCACTGTTTCCATCGTCTCTTCGTTCCACGGCAATTATTTCTAATATCAATGAAGCTCGCGAAGAGTACCGTTTAGAATGATGCACCTTATAACGGGAATGATTTTCGGAGCGTTAAAAGAGAAAAAAGACATCAAATCTATTCATCGTTCACCGTTCGATCTAGTAGTCGCCTCCTAACGGGTCTCACGTTACATTACTGGATAAATTGTTTATACTAAACGGCGTCAGAACGTATGTTTACGACGATAATAAGACGTCGAGATACGCACCTACTAAGGAGTGTCACCAGATAGCGTCAGTTTCTCTGCTTTGTGTACATTTACACAGCTGATCGTCGCCCCCTTCGAAACCTAAAAGCATCCATTGAACTTCAACTCTCTTTGTACTATCTCAACCCCCCTCTACACCCATTCTCTCTCTATCTCTCTTTCTCTTTACGTGTACGAATAAAAATACAATTTTCACACAACGACTTGTGCTCTTGCACGATTATAATATATCGCTTTTACTCGATTGCGTCGTATTTTTCTCCTTGTCTCGGAGTACACAGCTGATCGTTCTGCTGCGTACAAGGCATTCATTGATCCTAGGCGTCTTCTTCGCGTAGTTAGTGCTACAGCTTAAAAATAATTCTATAAGTATCCTTACCATAAGAGATTGATACTAGGCATTTGTGTATGTATATCCTATTGCGTTCTCTTTTAACTTTTATTTCTTTTTAAGATATATATATATATATACTCACAGCTGATCGCGTACAAAGTGTACATCGTTCTTGGCATTGCTTCTAGGGAAATCGTTGCTATCGTTAAGTACATACCGGACAAGCGATACCGATCGAATAAAAAATGACTCTATCGGGATTGTCGAATAGTAAAAATTTTTCTGCTTCTAACTGAAACAAAGGAATAATACTCTTGCATAATGCACGTGGACTATAGGTACCTTGCGTTACGGTTAAACTATGTACATACTTAGGTAAGATCGATTATCGAACGTTCTAAGTCTAAGAATGCCTCGATGCAACGAAAGTTTGAATTTAACATTGACTCTTGTGTCGTCGTGTAATTTATATTTAGCAACCTTTAATCATACAAGCACTAGGTGACATAACTAGCATAGATCCAGTGCGTGGTGTAGGCACAGTTAAAAATTAACAGTGTCTCTCTCCCCCTTCTAGAGGACTAAGGACAGCGACCTGATTTTCCACTAGACTTCTCATTGACCTCTATACACTGTGACCTATTTTTTCTTTTTAAACGCCACCCTCGGTCACAACGGATAGGAGAGTCTCCCGTCGTCCTTACCACTCTGGTGAAACATTGACCGTCTTAAGTCCAGACATCCAGACCTGTTGGACGTGTTGGGCTTTGTGTACGTTTTTCAGCTGATTGGACTGTCAGCTGTCCCTGGCTACAGGGAGAACTAGACAGAGTCGCCATCTGACGTTCTCCAGAGGATTCAAAGTTCCTAGAGATTTTTGTGGAGTTTCTTTTGCTCTGTTGAGAGAAAGGAGAACGAGAATCGTCGCCGCTGCATCACAAGGTGAAAGAGCGAGATGGAAAAGATGGCGGACCGCCATGCTACCTTTCGTGCCTATGGTATTTCAGTGTCCCCTGCGATCCGTGACTCCTCGTTAAAGACAAAAGGCGTGACTAGTCGTTTATCTTTCTCGTTTTCCTTTCTTCTTCTGAGTTTCTCCCAATGCACTCGGCGCTCACCCGATATACACTGGTAGCATTATTGCTGTTGCCGCTGGCACTCGGGGCATGTTACTCCCGTATAAATAGACACCGAGAGGAATTTAACGATGGATGCTCCCGGGGGGGGGGGGGGGGGGGGGCTACGACCAGCGGATACAC
>JASANN010000596.1:39364-79573 GCA_031762395.1 Calameuta pygmaea
CCCCCCCCCCCCCCCCCCCCCCCCCCCCCCCCCCCCCCCCCCCCCCCCCCCCCCCCCCCCCCCCCCCACGACCAGCGGATACTCGCGCGACTTTATTTACTTTGATACCGAAATACCTTAATTAAACATTCCTGCCGGTGACGATATCGTTGTATCTCAATGAAGAATTCTCTCCGTAGACGATACGGTAATTTCATCGATGAGCTTCGAGCGTTTTTCTTGGCGTTCATTGTTTTCTTTTAATTGCGCGCTCAATTCGTCTGGGTCCCCGTCCAAGAGTATTGCGAGCTAGATAACCCGGGGCGGGGTAGGTGGACGGTACGCGCGTTCGCTCAATAATACTAATGAACGAGAGGAGCAGAATCGTGATTAGCCTTTTGTTAAACTCGCTCGGAACATTCAATTGCTATGAAAAATAGAATTCCTTACCTGTTGTGCATATACACGATTCTCGTTAGGCTTGTACGGAGTCAATGAACTCTCTCAGCTCCCGTCTGCTGCAAACTTTTTATTTCTTTCGTTTACATCTATACGTGTATATACATGCTTGTATATATAGGTATACAGAGACATGACTGTAATTAACGGGGTAATTCAATGAGATACTTGACTAGGGATTCCTTGTCTGGCGCGGAGGACATATTTTTTTTTCTCATTGTTTTGAACGAATCAGGTTGCTTTTTTTTTCAGTTAGACATATCTTTCGTGGTATCTTGCTTGTACGAGAAGTCAAGGTCGGGAATGTCGAGCGTTCATGAAAATTGGGAATATTATGAATGAGAGTGTGCTTCTCTTGGACGCCATTTATTTACGTCTGTTACTTTTTTTCGACGGCGCAACGGAGAAGGTAGGTCCGGTAGGCTTTTAGGTACATGCGCAGCTTTACCTCACGTTAGCTCTTTCTGAAAAGCTATAGGAGAGACTTCTGTGCGCATGTGTACGCAATGTTTGTGTATATCCACAGCTGACGGGACTGACAGTAATTTGCTTGTAGGTTTTACTAGGCGGGAGGAGAATTAGGGACAGGTGAAAGACGCGCATTTTCCTAGGCGCCATGTTTTCACTCTCCTCGATAACATTGGTGATCTCTCGGTGTGTATTTCTATGACGATTGTCGATTGGAATGTTTTATTTATTTTTTTTTTCATAGGACAAAGAACGTTTTGTTCTTAGCGTTTGACTTGTTTAACGAAGGCAGGTTAGTGTCTTTGAAAATATTAAAAAATTACAGTTACTCTCGTCGTCTGGCAGCAGCGACGTTGATGGACCTGCGGAAGCGCAAATCCGTAAATTCTAAGGTGCAACAGGGTCAATCGAAACCTCATAAGATAATATCGTATCTATATTGATCCTGGCTGTTATCTGTTTTGTCGAATTTTATTGCCTCTCGTCGCGTAAACACGGGGATTCACACTAAGCTGTAATTTCTTTTGCGCACGTCGCTTCCGTGTTTTGCTTCTTCAACTCGAGCGCAAATAATTGATCGAGTCGATTGATAAGTCATGAGGCGTATTGGATTCGTGATAAAAAATTAAGTGGCAGTCGTCGGATAGCAGCTAGGTGGAATTGATACGTGCCTGCCTCGATACTGCGGGCTTTGCTCTCTTTCTCTTTCCGATTTGTCATAAAGGTTATGCTTGATTGGACAATTGATTTTATGCTTTATGTCGATTTAAAGGAACTTACTGTTCCACGAAACAATGGTCGCTTCTTTTGTAGTCCTAGGGTAGGCAACTCCTGTCGTTGGACGTGCCGACTTGACTTAGGTATTTAGAAAAAAAAAGAATCACCGCAAGGATCCGAGACAGACTTCGCGGGAATATCGACGACCTTGACGAGTGTTTTGACTCGAATCTTGCGTCTCCTCTCCGAGGCTTCTTTGTTCGTTACCCGTGTCTACGGGATCGTACTCTGTGGGTAGTGGCGCTTCGTATCTCTCGCTGGAATTCTATTCTTTAATTTAGTGCGTACACTGCGTTATATCGCTTGCAATAGTTGCACATGGGGTTCGTGTGACGTTTTATTGTGAACAAGTGAAAAATGGCGGTGAACGATCGGAAAAAAATTGGACAAGAATTATATTCGTGTAGTCGTTGAGCGTCGTCCGATTGCCTTTTATCTTATTGGGCTGTATAAGTATATATTTTTTTTTTATAAAAGAAAGTCATTGTTTGATTATCATTGTTTTGACTGTCTCACCAGTTAGGCGTATTTATTGGATCAGAGCCGATGTCGCTGTACGCTTGGAATTTTCTTCGCGACAAAGCCAACGGACGCTTCTTTTGACGGTTGGTAATAACGGACGCCGTGTCTTCCTTTGTTTGAAAAGCTGGCCGCGCGCGCTCGTACAACGCGAAGTACATGAATGCTTCGTTTATTGTACTTCCGACGGTTTATATCGGCTATATAAATTCTCCTGGAAGTGTTTCGTTTTTTTTTTTTATTGACGCTCCTTTACCTCTCGTAACTTTCTTTCGGTCTTTCGTATCACGCAAATCCCGAGACCGCTCGTACCTGCCATTTTATTTTTACCTACGATCGATTATCGATTCGACTTCTGACTCGCTTGATCCTCGCCAACTTCATACAGCTTCGGATTTTCGATTTGTAGTGTTCACTTTTTTTTTTCTTTTCTTCAGATACGATTGCTCTACGCGCCATTGGCGTGTTGCACTTAGCTCGATTGCGTTGTTTGAAAAATGAAACGTAAACTCGCGTTTGATATTTTTGTTTTTTTTTGTCCCGCTAACTGCACTTACCAGCGACTATGTGCCTTTATCTTATCGTTAACTCGTGAGAAGCGCCAAACTTCGCGTCATGATTGTGCTCGAGATTATAATAAACAGAGAAAGAAGAAAAATAATAAATACAGTTGATTTTAAATTTCTTCGTATTTTTTTTCTCCGCGATTTTCCTGCTTGTTCGAACTATTTTATATTACTTGGAGGGGGGGGGGGGGGGGGGGTCGCGAAATTTTTTTTATTTTTCGTTTACGTCAATCCTCGACATTTTCCGTGCCTTGCGCTTAGTAAGGATCGACAAAAATTACGCTAGACCTGCGACTGACTTTGAGTGACAGTCTCCGGCACGAGTAAATGGAATTAAGACTCGTTTGAGTCAGCAATCTGCGGAACAATGCACTCATCTTTCTTCGCGCTGTGATTAAAATGGCGGCGGTTGATTTTTTTCGTAAAAAAAAAAGAGAAAGAGAGAGACTAACAGTGTACAGACTATTGGATTAATCTTCGATGATGCCTCGATTAATCATTTTTATTTTTCTTACAATCTCGTAAGACCTATTCGGCTTTTTATTGACGATTCGTTCAAAAACTTTGAAGGTTCTTTTGTTTCGACAGCCACGTCATATACGAGCGCAGTTGGACAGACTCTGCCGGGAAGTTCCTGGCTACGTTTTTACCAAAGGATGCGGAGAACGGCGGTGAAATGTATTTTTTTTTATTTTTTTTTTTAATCACATTCAATTTCATTCCTTACACACGTATCACAGCACAGTATGTTTATCGTTAAGCGCCATGTACACTAGTTAAATTAATAATATATCTTTCATTCGTCACCGTATGGCTTCTCAGGGAAAGACTAACAATAGAAAAATTACAATTAATGACCAGCACATCCGGTATCTGTCCTGTGCAAGAGTATTATGAAAATAAGAATGTTCTCGAGTGTGATTATTTTTCATCTTACAAATAATTCTCAAAAATCTATCAGATAACGCCTTTGCCATTAATATCGTTACTTGAGACAGCAAGGAAGATTTCGTACTTGTTTATCCTCTATATTTCGGCCTTGCAAAATTTGACGATTGGTCAAATCTACTTAATACGTTAGATGGACAATATCGTGAGGTCGATGAAAAAAAAAAAAAAAGTATTACGACATCGACACATTGTAGTCTGTCGAGCGATTAACGTAACGACAATTCAATCGATTGATGTCAATAAATGAACATCCGACGTTGTCACGACATTCCAAGTACAGTTTCTCGTTCTCTGTGCGCGTTAAACTAAAAAGTCAAGATTGCACGAAATCCCACGTTTACTTTTCACTCTCGAAACACGTAACCAGTTTTCTCGTATCAAAACGTCATTCGAATATTATTAAAGAATCAACTGGTTTACAGGTGTCCCCGAACCGGCGCTGCCTGAACCAGCTCAACAGCTGATCGGAGTACGAAGCGGCGGTGAACGGGGCCACTATTGCACCAACACCCCGCGAATACGAGAAATCACGTACGACACCTATTGATTATCCAGTATAATCGCGGTGAAAACTCTGAGCAAGAAGAGGGGAAGTAAAAGTAACAAGAAGAGTCGTTGGAGCCCCGAGGTTTAAACTTTAGAGGAGAGTCTGAGGAGGATAAGGAAAGGAAAAGGAAAAGGAAAACAAAGCCAAGACACTTTTCGGTAGCTTGGATCCACGCCATCATGGTCAAAACTTTTCAAGCGTACCTGCCCTCCTGCCACCGCACTTACTCGTGCATTCACTGCCGTGCTCACCTAGCCAACCACGACGAACTCATCTCTAAGGTGAGCTGCTACTTCACCAGGTAACTCCTCAGCGAAGCCTACCTACACGTAACGGATTGACTCTTCTCGCTCTTTGATACTCAAAGTAACGTGTCGACTGGGTTTCTAATCGAATTCATTTAACGGATCCTTTTTCTCAATTTACTTTCAGTCCTTCCAGGGCAGCCAAGGTCGTGCCTATCTCTTCAATTCCGTGTAAGTATGTCAGCAATTTGTCTCTTGGCTGGTATCTACTGTTACGAGTGACACGGCGCTATCGTACTCGACCGGGGGTTATATTTTGTAGGAGAAAAATTATACGTCACGGTTACAAGTAACTTTTAGTGTCGCGGACGGTGCCCGCTGCTAATGTTTCATAGCAGTCGAGTCTAAGGCATCGTTTGAATAGCGTTAATCGGTATAGTTGAAGTCAATTGGTAACGTCTAACGGCTGCCAAACGCTTGTTCTCCTCTTTTAAACTGACCATCTCGGGAGCGAATAACTCCAGTTTCATCTGGCAGATGCTGAAACTCTGTTAACTCAATCGGATGAATTAACTTGAAGGTAAATTGTAGGAAACTGAGCTAGTGATATCTGGTGTCTTTTTGTTTTTAGGGTGAACGTGGGTTGCGGTCCTGCAGAGGAGCGAGTTTTGTTGACCGGCCTTCACGCTGTCGCTGACATTTACTGTGAGTGCTGCAAGACCACTCTTGGGTGGAAATACGTAAGTTTCTTTTTGCACATTGACAAGCGTAGGGAATTGATTCTTTTTTTCTGCTTAGTTTTCCTGCAAGGGACTAAGGTTTCATGATCTAGACTAGTTTTGCTTTCTATGCGCTCTTGGATGATCTGAGAGATCTCCTTCAGTGTATTCATGATGCTCGAAGCTCGTTGAGCTGTTATCAATTTATTATTGTAACGATAATTTCGGCTATAAATTAACGACTGCGTTCGTATGCTGTGTACTATTAATTGATCTGTGCCGTTTGCTTTGGCTCTTTTATCTTCTTTCAGGAGCACGCCTTCGAGTCCAGTCAAAAATACAAGGAGGGCAAATTCATTATCGAGCTTGCCCACATGATCAAGGAGAATGGATGGGAGTGAACATTGGGGGAAGTGTGAGGATGGTTCGCGGTATCCCGTTCCACCTCGCCGTGAAACTTCCCTCGCTGATGACGAAGAAACGCCTACAATGTTGTTCTAATTGCAATGTGCGGCATCCCATCCCCTGTCGAACCACCAACGAAAGTCTGTGATTTCATTTGTGATTTGTAATCTTAGTAACGTTTGCGTTTCGGACGATTCGAGACCGATTTTTCATTTTACCGATCGATTCGAGCGTGCGACGATGACGGCGGCATGATCCGCGTCGGTGACGGATCGGCCGTCTCCTAGGTATTTGTAAAGAAATTATTTTTCGAGGAAAAACAAATGCTAAAAATAACGATAGAGGTAAGGAAATTACGAGAGTTATATGGAGACGCAAAAGTTGAGAGAGAAAGAGAGAGAGAGAGAGAGAGAGATACAAAGAATTCACTATTAGACGTATGAAGGAAAAAAAAAGCAAAGAAATCGTGAAAAAAAAATAACAAAAAACAATTAGTCACGTTGTGAGTCGTGATGACGAGTACTGACGATCTTGGCGAACTTGACGATAACAATGAAGAGGAGACAGAAGGTGCCATGCCGGATATGACGATCAAAGAACCAGGATGCTCTCTGCGAGCAGTGGGGTGCCCCTCTTGATTTTCATTTATTTCTCCGTGAAGAGCGAGACGAATGACGTAATGCGACGTCGCTCGCGAGGAACGTTAAATAAATAATTAAAACGTGCGGGGCACCCCGGCGACCGTTTTTTACAATGTTATTAAATGCACCGGAGCAGCGCGAGTGCCACAGACTTTGCTGGACCCGACTGCCTGCCTGCCGCGTCTATCATTGGAATTTCACTGCCGATATTCCTAATATTAATTAAGATCGCTTGCGACGCGTCTAGGCGTCGCGGGACTGTAGACCTAGCGTTAGCCTACATAATAGCATACTAAAGCCTATATTACAATATTATATAGGACTCATGAGTGTAGACAGTAAGGATATCTAAGAGTAAGGCAAGAAGAAGGTGAGCATCATCAAGAGCGGGGAGAAGGGGGGGAGGGGGAGTTCAGATTTAAGTGTGACAGGAGGAACAATCAAAGGGGGAGAGAGAAGGAGAGAGAGGGGGAGAGAGAGAGAAGAGTGTCGATGATAAACTAATACAAAAAAAAAACATCATTTAATATATAGTATATAAAACGACAAGGAAAAGCTCTGGGATTATCGTGTCCGTGTATGTGTATGAATTTTACGTTCACCATGCCTGCCAAACAGTCTGTTTGTCTGTCAGTTGCCACTATTACTATATTAATAACGTCGTATCATAACACAGGTTCACATTTTTCGTCGGCTCCGCAGGGTGTGGTGTGACTGGATCGTGTGTCGTTGTCGTCGTGAATATCACTATTATGGGACTGCGCCTTCCTATGCACGCACTAATTAAATGAAGAAAAAAAAAAAAAAAATACCAAGACGATTGCTCATTACTTTTTAATATCGATCTCATTTGTAAATATTTAATAGGGATTCCGGATTTAATGCGGTTGATCTACACCGCGTGCAGATTGCAACTGCGTTACTGCACGCGGACGCGAGCCGTTGTGGATGTAGAAAGTAAAAAGGGAAAAAGAAAAGTGTCTTGATCACTTTTTTTCTTTTCCTTCGAATTCACGTATAATCTCATGAAATTTTTTCGCGATTCTCGCAGTCCGTACGATCGTGTCCAACGACCGGCGTGATTTTGCGTCGACCATGCGCGACGTTGATCATTATTATTATTATTATTATTATTCACTTATCAGGTTATGATCGTTTAATTATTAATATCATTGTTGTCCTGACGCTCGATTTAGTTTTTCATCTGCCTTATAGGCAATTTTTTTTACTTTGTATAGGAATTCCTCGTTTTTTAAAATTCTTTTACGTCCCCGCCCACCCTAACACGTTTAGTTTAATACACGTACGTGGGTGACTTTCGGTTGATCTACTCGCCTATTTATCGTGGGGCGTCTCATTAGCGAACTGGTGGTGATAATATTGCGAAGTAGTCATGAATGTACTGATCGTTAGTCTTTTAATTAAATTTTCATGATAACTCGAGATATTATGCCTGTATGATTTCTTATAAAGTAAGTATTGCGGTTGCAAAGAGGAATACCAAATGAAACACGGCCGTACTCAAAGGACAAATAAAAGTGATAAATGATTAGGCTTGAAAGCGCATAGAGCAATTTTTATTCCTTTGTAAATTAACAAGTGTCTCTTATTGCGAATCTGATGTTATTTATAATTGCGAAGCAGGATTTTGTTGCAGCACGAATTTATCCGAGTTAATTATGTAGAAGAAAAAAAACGTTGCGCAACACAGTATTACGTTCCTGTAGGAACAAAGATGTGCGCATATCAAAATATTGTAAAATTTGAGTGTCTTGAAACAAAAAGAAAAATTGTCACCAGGCAGTAGCTTATTGATTCTACCAGTTTGTTACGTTCGGTGTGCGATGGCGAGTAGCGACCGTAGCGTAAGAAAGCGGCTCTTCTAAGCGTTTATTAGAAATCTTAGTCTACGGGTAGGTTAATTGCGTTGACTTTGTCTTTTTTTTTATTGTTTAGTTAGCAAAAATAAAAGTTAGCAGTAAATTTAGAGGTTTTTTTTTGTATCGCGCTAGGTATATGCATTTTGGGTAGAGATGCAATGAATTTGTTGAGGCGTGTAACCGGTGGTATCTGCGTATCGATGCACCGCTTGGGCGTCGCGACTTCTCGTAACGTTAACGCAGTCTCTTTATTGAGCGAAAATCGTTTAATGAAATGGCATACATATGAAAGTGCAGTGTGGCTCGCGCGTGAATCGGTGATACGAATGAATGTGCCGGCCTAATCCTCACGCTGTCTCTCAGAAAAGAGTACTTTTTATATTAATGTGCTGATATATATATATATGTATATATATATATATATATATCTACCTTAATAATCCCTTGTTGCCCTCGATCCTCTTCCCTTGTATCACTCACTACCTTCATTCCTTGTTGATACCTGTTTACTGGACCACCAAGTTTGTAGATTCCAGCCTCCACTAAACCTCCAACATCACCACGATTTTGCTTTGTAAACCATGTTCGTAATAAAAAATAAAACAAGATATTTACTCGAAATCCTTACGGTGTGATTATCATGGTCTTTTTTACCTTATTGAGTTTTCCTTGTAGAGTGTATTGAGCATGGGTGGAAAGCTTAATGTGTATGAATTTTGAAAATGTATTGATGGATGCATGTTATTGCTTTGGGGAGATATTTTTTAATTTGACAGAAGATATGTTCTGTTTTACCGACAGATCACGCGTGCGAACAGTAGACGCTAAATGGGCGTGTGACGCCTGGAGATTTGACAAATCGGTTTTGTTTTTTTGTGTATCTTTTGGTTATTCAGTGTATTTTTGTTTATTGCATTCTGTTTATTGTTTATTTCTGTTTAACATGATGGACGCTATTGCTAATCGTCCTCATAAGATGAGAAACTTACAGGTGAAATCTTCAACGTGAGTATAGGGCTTATAGACGGCAGTATGGTGAGGTTATGTTTAGGATGTTGAGACTTCTCTCTATTTTTGAATAGTATATTTCATGTTTCTGTGTATGACATAGTTTAAGAATGTTTCTATATTCTTTTAAACAATTTTGGATCACGATTTTAATAATTCAAATTATATTGGAAGTTGTGATATTATTAGGTGACCAGCACAAATGGAGAAAATCAATATCCTTCCATTCTTATACCACCCCCATGCTATATCATAAATAGCTTTGATTATAAGTGGGGTACATTCGTTATTGTAACATATTAGTTGTATTATGTTCTTGCTGCTCTTATTTACTTGTATTCTTTCATTGATTTTTTAATATTAGTTATATATACATATATTGTATAATCACTATCTGCTTTATTTTTCTCAGTGTTTGTAAAATTAGTGAAATATTCTAATTGTATTTTATCCTGTTATTTAGTCAAAATGGAGATGCATTAGAGAAATTTGGGGATCAAGGTGGCTACTTTGATGTAGTCGTGCGACCGATGTTACAACAGGGTCATGAAGGGGAGCTCTGCAGCTGGTTGAAAGAAATGAGTTTAATACGCACTGTATCACACTGTCCAAACACCACTTGCAATGGACGAAATCTAACATGGAATGCTGCTAGAATAATAGACAAATATAACTGGGCATGTCCTGAATGTACGCGTAAACAATCCATACGAGAGAGCTCCTTCTTCTTAGCAATCAAATGTGACCTGAAGATGTGCCTTCAAGTGATATTGGCATGGTGCCAAGTAATTCCAGCCAGTGTCACTGCTAATTACTTAGGTACGTCAAGGTTTCAAGGCATGCAATATCACTTCAATGATAAAACATTATAAATTATAATTACAAACAGATTTAAAGGATTATGTTGTGAAGAAAGTCTATGAAAGATGCGCCAAAGTCTCCGAAGCCTATGTCATACGACATCCAGAGGAGTGGGTATTGGGAGGACGTGATATGGTGTTGATAGTGGACGAATTTCCTGGAGGTTGTATGATGGAAAATTACGTGGATATTACAGTAACGAAAAAACGCAACAATAACTGTCACACAATACTTTGCATCGCAGAAGCAAATGCTATACCACCTCGTATGTGGCTCCATATGATTCAGGCAGTGCCTGAGGTAAGTAAACACCCATAATATCTATTCTTAGGTATTAATTCCTCAATATTTATTTTAGCCAATAAAATCAGATAAAAGTCATACTGGTAGCAGCAGGTGTGGTATGGTGGAGGAAGCTCTGAAGGAAATTATCCAGCATGTTATGCCTGACAGTTACATCGTGGCTAATAGTCGAGCTCGATGCTGCAGCTACGAATCTCTTCAGGAATTAAAACAATACAGGGTGATAAGTGTTGAGCATTTGCAAAAACTTGATCCTCCAGGAAAGAACAAGCTTCTCAATAACCTCGGTAAGTACTTATTTCTGTTTTAGTCTTTGTAAGATATATAAGATTTACTATAGTCAATAGATATTCATTCCTTGTTTTTCTCTGATATTGTTTCCTACAAGAAACAATATGGCAGACTGGTGTTGAAGTCTGTGAAGAAATTCAGGAAGGGACATATTCCTCAGGTCAAAATATTCTCTCTACTCACCTTTGGCGACAGAGGTTTGGTACAACATCATCCACAGCCTTTCAGTATATGCTCAATCATATTGCGGAGTATTATCGATTTACATAAGTCCGCGTTAATTAATTTGATTAATCATTTTAATAACGTCCAATTTTTTACGATTCGGACCCAAAGAGTTACCGAAATTTTAATACAGCCGATTATGAGCAGTTACCGAAATATGCCAGATCGCCTGTATCGTAGTAATATTTATTACTAGAGATAATGATTTATTAATTGTTCAAAGAAATATTACGCACGAATTTATATAACGGAACGAATACTTCGTCTAATCTGCACACGGTATTTGCTAATTACTGCCAGTAATGCTAATAGCAATGCTAGTTTTACTTGCCCAGGATGCAAAGTAATATCCATTGTTGAGACTATATATTTTATAAGAAATTTTACCCTGTCGTTTAGTGTTGATTAATACGCCGTTCAATAAACGTACGAAGCCCGTGTCTTCCAGGATAAAGAAACAAATAAAATAACTAAATTTTCGAGGCAACGCACAATATTTTATTATCACGCAAGTGCCTATGACGCGAGAGTAATAATTTTCTATCAGGGAAATTTTACTATTATTATGATATGTAATTTTCTAATTCAATGGATATCGCGAAAATACTTTAAGGAATTTATTGTAGTTACGTATCGAGCATCACATGGACTTGGATAGTTCAATGAGCACAGATATTTTTTTTTTATAAAGAATTATTATTTTAATTATTATGAAACTCATACGTTTAGTTGCGCCACTTTGTAGTGTATTATAATGTTCCTTGTTGGCGAAATGCAATTTAGCAATACCGAGGGTGATTGACATTTATAAACGGATTCATACGACTTTATTTTATTTCGTTGTCTGTTTAATTTACAATGTGTTGCATAATAACATGTGCAATTTACATAAACCAGTTGAATATAAGTACGAACGCCGAATTAAGTTGAGATTTAATTATTAAAATCATTGAATTCTTTATGAATTTTTAAAAGTTTTACTTTATATTGCAATGCTTTTTTTTTTATTCAAACACGGATCGAGCTTTACATTTACTATTTATTGATATTACCTGAAAATTTCTTTCGGTTAACGATTCATTTGAGTCCGACCGATGAAATCCTGTTTTTTTTTTTATTTTTTTAAGGTCATTCTAAGCCTTACCATTGTTCATGAATTTAAATACGCACGACGATGTCAATTGATATATTTTGTGAAATGTTATACAATAAGAGAATTATTACTGCACTCATTCAGTTAGCAATATATTGAAATTACATTATCATTAACTGTATTATATAAGATATTTCATTAATTGTTACATGAATGTATTCTAAGTATACATATATGCGAGCTATTTTTATAATAGCTTCGATTATAAGAATGTTCATTGGAAATTGATATGTATTTTATACATTTATTACATTTATATTGGAATAAGAAAAACGCGAAATTTCGATGGGTATTTCACAGATAAAAAACGGTTAAACTTAGTTGCTCATCATTTTTTCATATTCCTTCTGGTCCTGTACCATTTTTTTAAAAACCTTGTACTTCCTCTCGTGGAATCTGAAAGGCACAATAATATAATTTTATACCGTACAGAGCTTAGGCATGACACTGCATGAGAAGGTCAGTACTGCAATTAATCAAATTCATTTAATTATCTTACGTACTCATATAATAGTTTTCTAGGAGTCACAACAGTCGCAGTACCATTCATTGCCTGAATTGCATTATGCATCGAAGGAAATGCACCAGCAGCACAGGCACCAAGAATGGCTGAACCAACCAGGACAGATTCTCGTTGATGTGGCAGAAGGACAGGCAATCCCAGGACATCAGCCTGTGTCTGCACGAATAATGGATTTTGGCTAAGACCACCGCATATAAGAATAGTGTTGATTTCATGACCAGCTGTGGTAAGTGCTTCCAGAATATGTTTAGTGCCATACTAAAAATGTTTAACATAGTTATATTCGATGTGAGACTTTTATCAGTAGATTTAAAGCTTTGAGCAATATTACTTTACTGACCGTTAATGCTTGTACCGTAGCCAAGTACAGGGTTGCTAGATTTTCTTCATCGGTTGATAAAGACAGTCCAGAGATCTATATCAAGAAAAAAAGGACTTATATAATTTTGAATTGAATCAGTATTCAATTAATATGCTATTAAAGAGTAATTATTGCAATACCATTCCTCGAAGGCTGGGATCAGCCAGTGGGGATCGATTGCCATGAAAGTCTGGCCAAACGTGTAAACTTTTTGTTAAAATAGCAACATCAGCTAGATTTTTCTTCTTTGCCATTGCTTCTAGCAATTGGGACAGATATCCTTGTACGTGACTAGAGTTGATTAATTATCATATTAATTGTCATTGCCAAACAGATCATTAATAGTCTGCTTACGTTTTCTTGTCAATTTTGTTACGTATGGACTGAGTAGCAGGATGCGTGTCTATAATGTGATCCAGTAATTTCCCTGTTGCGCTTTGACCTCCTTCGTTAAGCCATAAGCCAGGAACCATTGCACTGTAATATGGACCCCATACACCATCGACAAATATTTCTTTTCCACTAACCACCATGTGACATGTGGAAGTTCCACAGATTAATCCTTGAAAGATCCTTAGATGAATAATTTAATTTTTTTTCAATAATGAAATCAGTTTTATCAAATGAACTAGGTACATACCAAGTCTATTAGTGAGGTTGCTTGAAATACCAGGTGCAGAACAACCCACCATTCCAAGTCCCCCAGCATGAGCATCAATAATTGATGCACCGACTGCAGTTCCAGGTAGAAGATTTAGTTCCCTAGCAGCTTTAATTGACAGTCCAGAGCCAACTGGATCACCAGGTGTCTTTACATCAATACCTGCAACACTTTTCTCATTGCGATAGGAATGAAATTGCTCGATGTGTCAGGTAATAGCCAATGAAAAATTATAAAAGATACAAAAGCTCATAGCTTCCACTGGTACCTATTCTTTTCCAATTATCCTCACTGAGATCCGATAGACCTAGTCTCTCAAAAAAATCAAGATTCCATCCATTACTCTTAGCATCCGGTCCAGCCTTGTAATTCCATTTGCATACTAAGGAACACAATGATCTGAAAATGAAAATTCAACTGATTAAAATAAACTGCTTAATTATAATAATATGGAATGCAGTGCTTGATCATTCTCATCAAATATTCTACCTCGATTCTGAATTCGTTGCACGCCAAGTCAAAAAGTCAGGCAGATCGAAAAGTAATTTTGCTCTGGACCAAGAGGCATTTAAATTTTTTTTAAGCCACATCATCTTCGGAGTTTCCATTTCCAAAGATATTTTACCACCAACGCAACGCAGCATCTCGTGCCGCGTTTCATTGATCAAATTTGCTTCTGCCTCTGCTCTGTGATCCATCCATAATATTATATTTTGTTCCTCTTTCCCTATAAATAGATTACACTATAAAAGTACATTCGGTAATTTATAATACATGTAGATCCTATATTAAAAAATATTTATAATTATTACCTGATGGGCTTACAGTTACTGGTAAACCAGTTTCATCCAAAGCAACCAGCGAGCAGGTAGCACAGAAACCAATTCCCTTGATATTCTCATTAGATACTTCATTAACCACTTCCTGGAATATTCGGTACATTTAAACAATACTAAAAACATACCTTTATTGTCATTTTCATTGAATATTAATTATATACCTTTACTACATGACACACAGCATTCCAGATGTTCTCAGAACACTGTTCGTAAAAGCCAGCCTGAGGATTGAAGATTTCAATGGGATGAACGGATATCTTGTATAGTTTCCCATCGGAAGAAAACAAACCCGCACGTGCGCTACCCGTACCCACATCAACGCCCACATAATAATTCATGATTCTTAAGTAAAGGATCGTGTGAGTAAATTAACTTTATTTATAAGACGCCGTCTCCAAGTCTCTCTTGACTGAACCGTTGAAGGGTACTGTGAAAACAGAATGGTTATCGTAAATTATTACGTTTGAGATTATAAACGCTTATTTTAATATCTCATGACCCTGAGATAACAGTAAACCCTGCAATAGATATACAAAGTACGATTGAGATCCGGTTGTGAAATTTAAAATGCAACTTTCCTGTCCCATCTTGCACTTTAATCAAATAATTTTTCGCAATACCAAATATCTGACATGGATTGAGCGTTATGCAACTATGCATACATGTATAAGTAGTTATTGCCAGAAGTGGAACAAGTACGCGTCACTAGGCCTTGAAAATGTTAAATTTTTTATGAGAAAGTTAAATGCCCCGTACAAAAGAGATTGTTTATTTCTTAAGACAGATATTTTTTTTAATACATTCAGTGAATCGACCATTTCTTACATATAAGATTTAGTTTTGTTTAAGATTCTTTATGCTATACTTGAGGTTGTCTTGTAATTAATGGTAATAGGTACATACATTAATTCTTATGTGATTGGGCCTGAAAGAAATATTTACCATATGTGATATACGTATAATTGATATATGCTGAAGCATATATTTAGTGTTCTTGACGTGTTATAAATGCTGTGCGTTATATTATAGATTAAAGCGATCTCAGATGGTTAATAAAAGATAAGAATTATGGAATTAATTATATCTTAGCCATTTGGGCCTGTTAATGATGATAACAATGAGTTAAAATTATAAATAAAGCGACGCTGTTTAAAATATTCGAAACGTGGGTTTCTATACTTTACGCACGTGTTTCCGTCTTGTTCACGCGTACCCAATCCACCAAACCTAACACAACATGATGAAAACGGCTGGAACATAATAAACGCGTTTGAATTAAACATTTTGTATAGGATTATTTATTGTGTTGTAAATGCATGAAAATAATGTAACATTTCATAGATTTAAAAAGATGTAAATTGTATGTGCCAAGTGTATTGTTGTAGATAATATTGACAGAATTCTGAGGAAGAAGAGACTTTGTTTAACCTAAAAAATGGTTCGGTTTAAGAACAGGTATTTGGTTTAGAATATCTTTTGTATTATGGTTTTGAGTAATTTAATAATTCTTCTGGCATTGTCTGTAATGTTTTTCTTATTGTTTAATAATTTGCCAGTATCAATGGTATTATCCTTATAGGTATATTGTTGTTGAAATTACACCAGGCGATATGAGCGATAAGTCTATTGTGCTTAAAAGTACAACATTGCACTATGCGATACTGCAGAAAGTGCAACAATTTTATGGAGATTTTGGTGCAGCTGCGTTTAAAGCTGGATACAATGGTATTTTCTTTGATTTGTTATTCGTGCAACAAACAAATAGATATTGATGTTTCAATATTAGATATATGTGTATGGATGAACAGCATTAATAATCAGTGTTTTCTTTGTGCCAGCTAAATATTGCAATACAAGGACAAGAATAGCATTAATTAAAGTACGTCATGGGCCTCATAGATTTTTATTAAAATCTTTACCATCCATAACAGATATCGGTGGCAAGTTAGTCTCAGTTAGTATTGTATATGTGGGAGCTACTATGAAACATTGCTTTCACTTTATAAAAGTAAGTGGAATGCGATTAAAACATAACTAACTTATGTAAGCATATGCATTTTTATTAGTATTACATGAAATTTGTTGTATGGTAGAATTATCAGCAAAAGAAACTAGAAGCTATGTGGTCCAGCTTAAGAAACGAGCAAGAAAGGAAGAAAATGGAGGATGCACTAATGACATTAACACCTGGAATGAACGAGATCAAATGAAACATTACCAAATGATTGTGAATAACGTAATGTTTTACATAAAAATATTAAACTAATCTGTTAAGTAAAATTAGTATTATGAAAGATTTAATAAGATATCTTTAAATACATTAGCCATAAGTAAAAAAATTTCTATGCCACAAAACATGCAGTATTACAACAGACTATGGAATTCAAAATATTGACTCTATTTTGAGCTATTCATCTGTGCCGATTTTTCTAGTTTTTGGTTTTCTATTTCTTCAGCTGTTACCAGGAACAGTTTGACAACCCTCACCTAATAAAGCTCTCTACAATACATTGGTATCAAATAAAACCATTCAATAAAACGAAATAAATAACAGAAACAAGAGCTACAATCAATTGCGAGACAAATAGCAGTAAAATTCAAGGATTCGCATAATCTCACGTTATCGCGATATTGATAATCAGCGATAAATGTGAACGAAGCTTTATCTTCAGTTGTGCTACGCCCTACGAGATACATGCAAGAGGGGTGAACATAGCAATCAACATCAAGTGTTTTCTTCTGCCTGTTAAACAGCTCTGTTCGTTCTACGTATTATCTATTAACACCTCCATGTCAATAGAAATCCAGCATGCGGTAAAATTTTATTTTTACATGACCTACATTCCCTACGACTGCATCATCCCTCTTGAAACAACTTTTTTTCACCCCCTAGAGCTCCCGCGCAGTTCCCACGTTATTTCATCTTGAATCTTGAAACCTTCCCATAAGCATTAGGCAGCACTGGCGTTGCTGTCGTACGATGGAAACGGACGCCAGTGCACTGTGCTAGTAGTACCAGGGCGTCGCGCGCTTTGCGTACATTCGTATTTCGGCGGTCCGGCGTGCGGGATCAAGACCGCTTAGTGTTCGAGTTGTAACAAAAAAACTCGAGTTCTCAGACCTTGTCGTATAATTTTTAAAAAGTGCTTGTTAATGTGTTCTACGCTAATCTGTTCGACGAGTTCTAGTGCCAGCAGGGACTTCTCAGGATTCTCCTCGGAGCCGGTGATACGGGACAAGGTGAGGAGAGAGTTTTCACGTAGAGGTTATCGATTCTCTGATGGGTTCATGTCGAGGACTTCTCAACCATCGTAATCCTGAAGATGCTTCCTCGAGTATGACTCTCTTGGAATTATTCTTGTAGTTCTCACTCTGGATCTAAATGGGTTTTACGACCAGGGTGAAATTCTGTCTTGGCTCTGTACCAGGATACGAATCGTTGAGCAGCGGGGAGCGGTTTGTTTGTTTGTTTAGGGAAACAGATGTCATCTATACCCTCTTCTCTATATTCTGTATATCTCCTGTGAATCCTACGAGATATATTATTTTACGTGGGCGGAATACTAGTTGTCTCTAGGTCGGTCGATATAGATTTTTCTTCTGCGTAAACGAGACAGAGAAACATGAGAATGCTACAAAAGATTGCATGACTGCTACCCTCATTCTTTATTTCTTTTTCTCCTTTGCAATCAATCCAATTTCGTTGGCTGACTTTTAGGAATGGCTCGTTCGTTTTTTAGGCTGATTTATTGTCCTCGGTCATATCTATATATCGACTCGACCGGGTCTTTGGGTTTCTGTAAATAGAATTGTACACAGTGCGGGGGAATTAAATGAACTTTCTAGATGTGTCTATGAGGATTTTCTTACAGAGAAATTTTTTGTTTTGTTCTATTCTTCTTTGGACTCGCACGTGCAACCTCGGTTTAGAAAGAAAGTGCTTGTTATTTCTTCACAATTTCGTATGGGAGAATAAATGCTTTGTTATTATTTTCATAAATATAAAGATTATAATTCTTAACAGTGATAATGACTTGTCAAAGACTCACACTTTACTCACAAGATTAATCTTATTTTAGGCAATTCCTTATCAATGCCGAATTTGACAATATATCAATAGCGGAAGAAACGTGATTGGAATTCCAAGATTATTGTTATCTAATTTATACAATTCCGATTTTAAATTATCTCTGCTTTCGGTTATAATTTTTATAATAATATATACCTATTGGAATTTTTGCCCACAAATTATTCATTATTAACAGTCACAGTACATTTTACTGATAGCCTTATCTCTATCAAGAGTCGACAGCCATCTTTCCAGGAAGTCCTAAATCCCACAAGGAGCCTTGGAGATAATTTATCCAAAGAAAAAAAAATCCTGGACCCATGATATTTTACTCGCACATTTATTTCTCCTATGGTATTCTATATTTCTCAAGGAATCCAATCCTCCCATTAATTATCAGCAAGTGGCGCATATTGGGGATGAATCTTTCATAATCGTCGAAAGTGAAATCTCAATATTTTCGTGGGTTATTTTCGTTTCACGCACGAGGGACGCGACCATCTCGTTACCAATATCTCTGTGTTAATGACTTGATTACCAAAAGAGAGAATTTCTGAAGTGGAAGAAGATGAAAAAAGAACAGCCAAATGCTCTTCACTTTCTACAGGAATATTTCGTCTTGCAATGTCGGTTGCGGAATATCCTTACATTACAGGAATATCAAGAATAACAAGACATAACATAAATATCAACACTGTTACCACATTACACGAATAGCCATAAGCTTTCGAATTGCTCCTCTTTAATTACCGTACCAAATTATTCATAATAGGCCATATTTCTATCGACTTTTCGTTCCGACGGACAAGAACAATTTATTAAGAGCGACCGACAATTATTCAATTTTATTAACCCACTTTGCATATCCAATCAAACATTACCTATTTAACATCAGCGTATTAAAAACAAAGGAATAATTTTTTATTTCACTAACGTGGTAACCCTATGTCTATTACTTCGTTTGTACAGCTGTTTTCCTCTCACAGTTTAGTCATTTATTAGATCCACTAATCCTAAGATGCAACTGATACATTAATACCAGATGTTTGAATTGGTATTTCTATAATATATTTAAGTGTTCCTATAGCTATTAGAAAGGGTCTAACCACCGGTTGGAGTACAGCTGATAACGCTGAGAACGTTTTCTAGAGTGCGATAACTGCTCCCTGGCATGTTGGGAATAAATTCGAACAGACGCCAATGCTGCTACACCCGAATAAAGGATTGTGATATAATTGAACGAGTTCGATGTCATTTGTAATTATTTTTTTTTACGATACCGTCTTACTTGTTTCTTTGGCTGTAATATTATTGACATAAGCCACACGGGGATCGGGCTTTCGCTAATGAAACTTGAGATCAAAACTGACTAGCTCGTGTGCGGTTAGACTTGGATTCGTAACTCTCGTCTTTTTAATGCGATGTCATATAACATCTGCATCGTGGGATCCAGTGGGTTTATCAGTTTCCACGTGTTTGATTTTCATCGAGTTTCAGTCTTTTTACGCCTTTTTATTAACTTTGACGCATATAATGCACGTTGTAAGCAACGCATGCTTGTGACTACTTTTGGTCTGTTTTCTTTATCTTTTTTTCTTCCTACAGAACCGGTAAACAGGGCACGTTTAAAGTCTTGTCCAAGACAGGAATAATTTACGAGTTTACTTTCGGTGCCTAAAGGAAATGCGGTTGCTCTGCCTTTGACTTCCGTAACGTCCTGTATGATGAACTTGTAGGTTTATTGCTTCGTACATTAGAAATCTAAATAGAACCATGATTTGCATATCATTATATATTTTATTCTTTACACGTTAAATTCAACTTTAAATGGGGCTAACGATTATTCTCCTTGCATACGGAGATATCCTTTGTTTTTATCAACCATGCCTAAAGGCGGTTTTAATGGAAATCCGCGAAATAATTATATCCATCAGGCTCCGTTACTGGAGGATTCAGTCGTGCGACTAAGAAAACCATTAGTTTACGGAAAGTGCATTCCTACCTAGACGATTAGGATTTAATGATTATAACCTTTTTCTTGATAACAATAACGGGACATGAATTTTTCACTTGTTAACCCAATTCCTTTCTCTATTCCCGCTTTATTAGTATCATCCTCAACCGACAAGACGCTTTATGAATATGTATGCGGAATCTCGAGCTTCGCTCATCGCACGTTCAAGCTCGGCGGCGTGACGATCGCCGACAGTTAAATTGAACCAAGCTGAAGTCATCGCCATTATCCGCTGGCATAAATTGCTTGTAATATTCTCACCTTCCCACACGCATAGAACGCACTGATAAGAATCAAGCGACGCATCTAACAATAACATCCCATTTTAATTCTCGCTCTATTAACCGAAACGAAATAACGCTGTCATTGAAATCCAATCGTCCAAAGAAATTTTGTATAAATTTTCGTGGCGCGGTCCTTCGCACATTTAAGGTTTCAGTAAATCTTCATGAAACTGTGTAATCCCGGTCTTTCTCTACTACCACGATAAAATATACCAGTGAAAAATGATAATGCATATTAAATTGAAAATGCCATTCGATCGTATAATGTTCACAGTGTTTATAACCTCAAAAGTTTTTTTTAGTTGTTTTTTAAAAATAATTTATCACATCTGAGTAATAGGTACTCCCACGCTTAACGTGTTAAGAAAGTTAATCGGCTGTTATGCACGAACGAAAGCAGTGTGTCAAAAGAGTCAATTCCGAAAGTACAACTTGATTATTATTAACGTTACTTTATTATTTCGTAATAACGTTTCTTTTCATTTGCACACTGTATGTACCTTTCTAAACAAAGGAGCCTCGAAGCTTGTACATATACTGTTCGGTTACAATTGGCAAATTAACGGTTTTCAATTCACAGCGAGGTGATACTCCATGCTTTGTCATTGTACTTACTACTTGAGTCAAGAGACTTTCATTTTTTTTTTCTTTCATCCAAATAAAAAAAAATGTGAACACTATAGGCGGTGCAGAACTGCCAGACGTGATCTCTGTATAGATGACATATATCGTGCATGGACCAAAATAAATATGGCTGCCACACAGAGAATGCAATCGATGACTCAATGACCCTCGTTTCTCACCCTCGATCACGAAACGTTCTGGGGTCCCTCTTATGTCGACTCGTTCTGCACTCGCCTTTAGTTTCTCCAGTGGCGAGACGTGGCGAAACGGCAAATAAATTGGTATTGGCCGAGAGTCTCCGGTACCGTCTAAACGAATACCGGACAACGTTAAAATGCATGGAAGCTGCTTTCCTGCATCTTTCTACACACTAGTATACAAATGCATTGTATACTAGATTTACTTGAATTAGCTTTAACGGGGAATCAGTGAGTTACTGCGGTTAGGTTAGGTCGATGGGTACTTGAATCAGTGCATGGCATTAAAAAAAATAGAATTGAAATTCGACCGTGGTTGAATTTTATACCAGGTAAATAATAGGTTGGTTACGTGATCGCTATGTTGAGTTTGTACTTTTTTTTTTTCTTTCTTAATCGTTCATTGCTACCTTTGTCATTGCCAATCCCATTCCGTTTGATTGACTTCCGTGACGAGGAGAACGCACGAGATAAATTCGTATTGGCTGGCCTCGCCGTTCGCCGAATCTAACTTAACCTAACCTTACTCGGTAAATGGCCTCTGCAGAATGCAGGGTACGAGTCTCCTCGTGCTGTCGTACGAATGTATAACATACGCAAGTACGTGTGTTGGCTCCTTTTCCTTCATTCGTTTTGTTTCACGTTAAGTTAGACTGGCTTGTACTCTTCTTTTAGGTTCTCTCGCTCTCTCTCTCTCACTCTCGCTATCCTGATCTTACGTCTCTCTCAATCTCTAGGGCGTTCACGCTCGCAGGGATATATTTACCGTCCTGCTAAAATGCACTTGCATATGCAATGACCTCCCGCGCTGGTGCATACTTACGTGACGGGAGAATTTCACGCGTCTAGGAAAGAAACGAAGGTAAAATTTCGAAATCGTAATCGATTGATTAATAATTAAATTATGGGGGTGGCAAAGTCAGGTTATTTGTCTCGATGCACTTTCGGACTGTGCTTTGAGAAACGTGGTATTTTATTTACTGTCGAGGGATTTATTCTTGGTCTCATTTGATACACTAGGTCAAACTGGGTGACTCTTTTAACGCTGATGCTTGACTTTTTAATTAAAAATATTTCTATACCACACGTTTCTGCTGGGTTTAGGTTAGAATTCTCTCTTCGTACTACCACTTGGATTTACGTATTTATGGCTTTGCTGTACAGACTTACTTTACCTGCCTCCTTTCAGTCTACTGGTAAATTTATCCAAGCGTACTTTCTAGTTGTGCTTTAAGTGTTAAATAAATATCTAGCGAATAGGTATAATATTTTTAATGTACACGGTGGCTGGTTTTTATTCGACTGACAACCCATGGAAGTACTTTTCGATTTTTGTAGACATTTTTATTTATTCTCTCATAACAATGGGGAACGACCAAGATCGAAGGTTGTACGTTTTGATTTCGAAAGAAATTAAAAAGAAAAATTCTTCCTTGTTCCTAGCAATTATTTTTATATGCTCCGCATGGTCACTCATTGGGTGTCCTTGTGAAAAGGAAATATTAATAACGACTTCGACTTGATATTTCATTCAGTGCCTTTCTAAAGAGTATCCTCTTGTATATTCGAAACCATCTAGTACACCGGAAGTAGTCTTCGACGTACATACACAGCCGCTTTCCTTCGTACGAATTGACACACCCGTTAGAATTATTCTAATGGTACAAACAATTAACCGAACAAGTAGCTTCAGTATGTTCGAACAGCAGTTTAGCCAAATTGTGAACCGATAATAAAGATAGGTTGGATTCACTAATAAAATAGTAATTAATTTTTTACTAGTCTCATTCGAATCTCACGATAATTTAGATTTTTTTTTAATTAAGCATTTTTCTTACTTTGCTCTGTAATTGGGGATTAAAAATAGGCAGGAGGCGTGAGAGTTTAATATTTACCGGATGTTTTCATTTCTCAAATTTACTTCCCTTCGTATTAATTTCGACCTACGACCTTCGTTGGGTCTTCAGTAATGGCGCGAATTACGAGTTAAACGACCTTTCTTAAATAATACTCCTCTGGCTAACGAACTAACGGCTGTCCCTTCGTCGCTTCGTGTTTATCCACTCATCCGGTGCACATTGCCATAAGCATAACCATATTTAACCATACGTAGCCAGCAGCGTGGGTCTTCGAAGCCATAACCATACTGGGAATCGCGTAATTACCCTACAGCGTGACTTTTTTTAAAGCTAATACTGCCACAGAAGACAATTGAAAAAGACGTGCATCACGATTGGGAGTTCATTTTAGCATAGTTTAATATACTGTTATCTAACTCAATGCTATTGGTTCAAAAATCGCAACGGCTAAAGCTCATATACGGATTTTATACTGCCATAACCTAAAATTCCCCCCGAAAAACGACTCAAACGTGGAAATACATTCCGTGTTATATTTATGATTTATATTAAATATCAGGTTCGATAAGTCGTCAGTTTCTGACAAATGACAAATTTTGTGCTCCCCAGGTTAGTCTATTTTTATTTGCAACATCCCTATTGTCTAGTTATGGTCCAAAAAGGAGTTTTGCATGATGCACTTATATGGCTGTCAAAAATCCATATTTTTTAGTTGCTTGAATTGCTATTATTGTATACAAGAGTTATTGATGGGGTAGGAGAAGAATGACACATTGATTTCATAAGAGTCGTTTAATCAGTCATTCGGATATGATGCTATGGGAATCCATAGATAAGTAGATAAATATTAATATAATTAATTTATATTATTATTATTATTATTTTAAAGCGTAATACAACCACGTCGTTCCTTTAATACACGTGAGCAATTTGCACTGAGAAATTGTTGAATTAATTTTTATTTTACTAGGAATAGGAACTAGGACCATTGCGAGGATGTAGTATGTCTTCCTGACTAATATGGACAGTGTGTTATCAGTGATGTCGTTAGCAAAAGTCACGTAAATCCTGATAGAAATTCTATGAATCCTTGAGAGTTAGTCAGCCATAGGGGATCTCCGTAGTTGAAGTTTATTATTGCAAAATCACCACGACAGCCGAAGATCCTGTTTTTCTTGTCTAATCGATAACAAGGAAATCTCGTGTCAACGTAACTGATCGGAATATTTCAATTAATTAATTACCTAGAAATTTTTTGTTTCCACGTTGCCTTGACTTTTTTATTATTCACCGTGTCCTCAATATACTCAGTGTTCAAAAATGTTTTTCACTTATTTAAAAAAAGCTGTCAATCCGACACGTGACAAATGTACCCCAAGGATCATACAGTTTAAATATTCGTTTAAGTTATCCTTGAAAATTGTACGAAACTTTCAGCCTCTCCTTGAGCAAGGAATGATCTTCGTAGACTTTGGCAAGACGCATTTTACATAAATATGACAAACTAGGATATTTATTTTAATATATTTACAGTTGACGTAAAAATCCCAGCGTTCGTTAATATGACTTTTGTCCTCTCGTTCTCAGTCTTGACTCACGTATTCATTCACAGCATAAGTTTCGTTATGGCTCTATAAATCCTAGTCAAAATATCTTCCATTAACACTTAACCGACCGATCGGAAAGATTTCCTATTTTGACTTCAGCAACGCGTTTCTCGTTTTCTGTTATCGTTAACCACCTAGAACTGGAGTTTTTCGCAGTCAGGTGAAAACCGAACAGTTCCCTGTGGCGCGTGCGGTCGGCTAAGCGTTACAATCCTCTAGAATTACCATAGAAATATTATCACTAGGCAATATTCTACCATTATCCATTTTCATTTAACGATCGTATAACGGAACCTGAATTAACGAACGATCTCTTGACGGTTTTTCCATCGTTCTTCATAGTAATAATTTTGGTTACGATTACAGTCTTGTTCCGCTGACGTGTACCGGGGCTATCTCTATTCGCTTCCTTTCTCTCGTTCAGAAGATTATCCAGTTCCGGCGACGTCGCAGCAGTGTTATTATTACCAGAAGACGCTAAGTTTTTCTTGTAACTAATCTTTCCACCGCAGCCAACGTACTTGATCTTCTTGCCGCTGCATTCGGTTCCCAAAACAACACGACCGCCGTCCCCTCTGTACGTGATGTCGCCAGTATTTTGTCCAACCTTAAGACTGCAACCGTCGCCCACTATGCGAACGCTGCCATAATTGTGGGCGAGCATTATTGTGCAGCCGTCGCCAGTGACCTCTAGGAGACATTCGTTTGAATCTAAATTAACCAATAGTCCGTCGCCGGTAAACTTCCTCATGCTGTTTTCACTGGGCTTCATTGTTATACGATGGTCACGAAATTTTGTCGTTTTTATAATCCATTAATGATCCTATTCGTACGCGAATCGATGATAATACCTGACACTGACAGGTACCAAAAACTATGTAAAAGCTTTTGACGTTGTTATCAAATTGTTAATTGGTATTAATGTATTTTTATTTTTAACAATCTTTAATATCACTAATCGTCTCTCATCACTAGTTTATAAAATATACACAGCACGGAACTCGTAGCTCGGACGATGAAAAACACATTTGTTATTAATCGCTATTATTATTTGTTATTATCTCATAAGGAACGTATGGTAATTTCTTCTCGTAACTTACAGTATTCAGCGTTTGGCAATGTTCTTGTATCGAATGCTGATGGAAGCAGCTGCGCGACATGCTATATCGCACAGCGGAGGCCACTGTGCTTCGTGTCGTCCAATCGCCAAGCATAATTTCAGGTTCTTCCCCTGGCCTTCGCACACAAATAGAAAGTTTGTGGTCATTCAGAAAATTACTGTTGGCCTATCTCAAGTATGCATGTGTACGGTAATCTGTTTTCTGGAATAGTAGAATTTTTTATTGCAAACATATGTAAATTCGTAAATAAGTGATATCGGTTAAGAACGTCACAAGATTATACTGATACGAGTTGTATACTCGAAAGAAACCACCTAGACAACACATGAAATCCTATAGTCATTCTGGAGATGACTAAAAAGATTTTACGCGTTGACTCTTAAGGCATCTTAAAGATGAATTTAGGTTTTTTTTATCGAGTGGGAAATTTTTATATGAATCGAGTAAGTCGATAGTTCGATTAATTAAAATTCCATAAGCTGCCACGTGGTACTTAATTACGATGACTTAAAATCTGATCATTTTATAGTATCATTGTGCACTTGTGTTACGTCAGAGTTCTTATGTAATTTTGCATCCAGGAATCTTTTTCAAGGTTCTCACGCGCGTCGCTTGATGTTTTTAAGCGTCGGGCTACCAGTGTTTATCGCGCCGTTCCTGAACTTATCCCCACTATCGATTATTACTTTTTTACAATTTGAGTATCAATGCAGAAGCAAAATCATTTTACGTCATATTTTCATGACAGAGCACTACCGCGTGCCAGACACAGATAATGTGTAAAAAGGGGAAGTCCCGGGAAACGTACTTACATAAATAGAGATACTCATTAATAAAGTAAGTACGTTTGTATTTTTTTTTTTGAATTCGTCTTCAATTATTTTTCAGGTATAATTAAATTGTATGTTGTTCCGAAGACGGAAAAGGTTCATTTTGGACACCCAGTGAATTCATATTAGAATCCTTGGATACGGCGATTGATCAATTTTCTGGACTTGATTGCTTTCCTGACGAATTCACAGGGAAATTACTTTGTTAATTCGAAGCATTCACTCGGCCTGTCCGAATTGATCAGTCGGGTATAGAATTTTGGTTGTTCTAGAAATTCCCCCAAAAATATACATTCGTTTTAAATTATTTTACTTGAAATCAAATTATAACGATATAATATGTATAATTAGTCATTACCTGAACAGCTGTTTCAGTTGTTTGTGCAAAATATACAACTTTCAGAATCGCCAGGTAACCTTGCAACTCTTGAGTGGCATTATGCAAATTTAATCCGTCGTATTTTTAAGGATCCCAGAGTCAATCCATCACTTCTAGTTTCGCAAGAGGATGCCGAAAATGATAGATGTACCGTTAAGTCTACGACTTTATGCCGTGACCTTGATTTTTTTTCTTAATATAAGGTCATTGAATAAAGATATTCGTGCCTGCTGTATCTAACAGGACCTTGGTGCCTGGTACGATCAAAGAGCTCTTCTTGCACGGTTATCGATTGGCTGATAAATTTTCTTATACCGTGCGCTGTTGAGATATGCGATAAAAAATGGTAAAAACGTCGTTTAGACCTTCAAAGTTGACAATGAAATTGCTAATAATTTCTTAATATGTCGATACACGAGTAAACGAATCCCTATCTTTCGATTACTGATTTCTTATAATAATTGATTTTTATAATTGACCATTGTTCCCGTACTAGCAGAAGAGACTGCTGACTCATGCAAATCGCGGAGGCAATAGATACGCTCATGAAATGAGTTTCGTGCCATACGCATTCGCAGGTTTAAATAATTACGTGACAGGAATCGTAAAAGCATAAAATAAGAGCAAAGTGAAGAGCATTGCGAGAGATAATGGGTCAGGGTCGTCACAGTGATTCCCTGTAGAAGATCATCGTGTAAGCTATTGTTCACTGACGTTTTTCAGAATGAAGATTACATCATGAACGATTCTACGAATGGGATACCAAGTATGGAGACATCCGACGAAAACGGTTTAAAACTATCACCACCGCAGAACGTACCCAGGCAGGATTCTGGGGTGCCCGAAGACCTGGCTTCGCCGTCTATCGAATCCAAGCCGTTGGCAGAGGATGATCCTAACGAGACGATCGATAGCGACTGTAACATAACTGTGATCCATGTCGCGAGCAGCACTGAGAACCATAAAGAGAATGACGCGTTGATGCCTGGTAACGAAAGGAAAGATTTTGTAGGAGAGAGTAAAGACAGCAAGGATGGAAGTGACAGTGGTGTGGAGGGATGCGCGACAGAGGTTCCTAGGGTGAGAATTAAATATATAAAAAATAACTATAATTTGTCAATGAGCCTAACTTTTTTTTAAAATGGCTTTCAGGTACGAAGTCGCAATAGTATAGACTATGCTAGCAGCTGCGGTGGCCTGGACGAAGCATCCTGCGACTCCAGCCTAGTAAGCTGCTGCTCGGTGTACGAGGATCCTTGCGCAACACTTCCTGATGATTTAAGACTGAACACAGGCGGCGAAGGTACCAGTGAAGGTGGTAGCGAGAGTTCCTCTATTGCTGGTAGCGTATCTGCTAGGGCCACGCGGACGAACAGTAAAAGAGCTGTGATAGCATCTAACGCGAATAAGAAGAAAGCGTGTGCTACAGAGCCACAGAAAACATCACGTGCCAAGCCAGCCCCCGTTAATGCCAATCACGTTACAGCTACTCCAAGATCAAAACCTCGTACAGCAGCACCCAGAGCAATCTTGAGCAAGGCTCAACCAGCTATAAGGGACAGAGGAAGATCTAGGGAGAAATCTTTACCCAGGGAAATCACTAGGGAAACTACACCGACTAATAACAATCGTGGATCTATGAGTTTTCGCACTGGAGCGGCAAATACAATCATTTCAAGGACCAGGATGAGACCTGATTCTTTGCCTTCGGCTTTGACTACTGAGATCAATAAGGATTTAGCTCAACGTGGTCGGGGGTCTAGTAGCTCAAGATCTAGAGGTGGTTCCAGTACTAGGGGTAGAACACCTGGGTCGACGCCGTTGGAGGAAACACGAAAGCCACTGTCTACACCAAGGACTATGTACTGTACTGGACGCACGGATGGGAAGACTCCTCGTATCGATAAGATGGCGGTTAGTTTGGATAACAAGGCTTTAGATATGTACGCTACGTTACCTAGGCGCAATAGAAGCAAGTTCTCAGTTCCTAAGGGTAATGAAAAAGGTGAGAAGAATGGCAGAAGCCGTTCCGGCAGTAGAGATGCTAGTCTCAGTAGACTGACTAGCAAGAAATTGACTGCAACAAGAGAATCAAATGTTGTACATAAAAGTCTGCCGCCTTATCCACGTAACAAAGCCACGGAGAAGACTAGGATATATCACGAGGTTAGCATACAGACAGGCATGACTGGACAGGATATAGAGGACGCTCTGGCTGGTGTCCTCGTCGTCGTACCAGATCCTACGGTAGTAGAACGATTGCACGAGGGTTCTCAAACCGAAGGTTCGTGGGAAGATATGCAAGCTCTTCAATGTGAATTGAAGCGGATTAAGGATGAAGCGGAAACAAGGAAAATAGACAATGAGAAGATGAAGGCTGAATTAGTGGATGTTAAACGACTTCTTGAAGAAGAGAGGGCAGATCATGTTTTCGCAAGGCAGGAATTGGATAGAAATGCTCAGCGAATACTGGCTATGTTAGGCACTCCGCAGTCTGAACATGCTGGTAAATAATATTTAATATCTAGTATAATGTACCTGTATGCCCCATATATTAACAAATAATTTACCATTATCAGAAGGTGGTGATAGTTTTTTGGAGCTGGAATCCCATTTGCAAACATCAGGACAGGTCGTTGCTAATCAGCAGGTTGAAATAGCTGACCTACAGTCCCTTTGTCGGATGTTGACCAGAGTAAGTATATAAAGCAGATGGTACGATCAAGAATAATGATTCTATATTAAAATAATTTTATATCAAAGGATCTGGAGAAGAGCTTAGCTGCTCAGAAGACATTACTACAGCAGCAACAAGAGCTGGAAGCTGAATCCAACGAGATGCAGGATTTCCTTCAGGAGGAGAAATCTGCCATGGCTGAAGCTCTTAAAGACGCTGAAGCCGAGGTATATTATTAATAATAGTATCATTAAGAATATCATTCTTCGGCGTGCGGAGCGTAATAAACCGTCTCACGCTTTTATTATTTAGCTAAAGAGAAAGGATGAGATTCTGGCACAGCGTGAATCGGAATTAGAAAGGCAGACAGAAGAATGCAAGCATCTTGTGCGAATTAGCGAACAAAGAAGGTCTATATCAGATTCTACGTTATAGTATTATATAAATTATAATCGCCTGAACAGTATCACGATATCTTTAACTCTTGAAATACCTTGATCAACAGACAGGAGAACTTGTCAATGAACATGAAATTAAATGCTGTTGAACGAAGGAGCAGAGAATTATTATTGACACAAGGTGCCGCTGTTTCTGGCGCTGCTGTAGCACTTTCCGGTTTGGGAACAAGACTGGAAGGATTAGTTGATCAACTTATAACTTCTTATAACATCTCGGAGAAGGATCTTGAGGTACGTTTATCAATTGACGCTTACCATACAATATTCCTTTTTGAATTAATACATTTTTTAAACTTAGGATGTCATATATCACAACGAAGCGTATAGCAGAAGCAATAGCAGTATAGAATCCAGTCCTGTGAGTTCAAAGCACAGCCTCAAGGAATGTACACCCAGTCCAAAACGAGGTTCTTTTGTGTCTGCTGTGATTGGAGCTATTAGAAATGCTGCGACCCATCCGTTTGCAACGAAACCTACCGACAAGAGACCCTCATTGGAATCCACGAAACAAATATACAAAGGTAAAATCCTAACCTCTAATTCTCAATGTCCTCGATAAACTCTATATAATTTTCTAATATAGAATTAAGTCTGGAATCTTCAAACGACTTACTGGACTTCGAAACCGAACCCTGCTTAATGATGGAAAGTGTCCTGGAGGATGTACCTTTACCAGACACCTATTCACACAATATGGTATCGAGTTGCGATTCACTTCGTAGAGCAATGAGTGTGCCAGAACCAGTTGATGAAAATACGATTAGAAGAGCCAGGTATATAGACGAATCTACAAGTCTTACGAGTCTTACCCAGGCCATTTTACATCGACGCAAAGTAAGTATTAAACTTGGATTTTTAGTGTATCCTCGGAAGTCATTTAATATGTCATTGTTTTCGTGGTTATTAAAAGGTCGAAGACGAAGAGGACGAGGAATGTGAATCCGTGAGCGAGTCCGAACCTATTATCGATGGGTCTGTTGCGTTAACCAATTATTGCCCAGCTGTCAGTCTCGTCGATCAAGTTATAGATGTCGATAATTTAGTCACTAAACTTTTGAAAGTGTTACGTATCATTCAGCTGGACAATGATACTTGTATTCAGGAATTGAGGGAGGATAAGTATGTAATACGGTTCAGGGATATTTTTCAAGCGAGGTTACAATTTAATTTATTATTTAATTGTGATTTACTTAAAAGGGCGGAATTGGAAGCAAAGTTGGAGACGGACTCTGCGGAGCTGGAGGAACTACGAAAATTGTCAGGATGTCTTGAAGACCCTCAACCAATGCTTAATGGAGTGTCCGATCAGAGACACAGTGTCGTTGAAAATTGTCGACATTCTATGAAGGAGGTAAGGATCCCCTAAGCCCTGTAGGTTTTTATCGTAATACCGGAAGTACTTGTATACCTTGTTACTTGTCAAATGTTGACCTCCCGCTATCGGGAATTTTGAGTATGAAAAAAGAAATACCCATCCTTAGGATTCTAAAGAAAAATTAACATTTGACGAGCCTGCAGCTGAAGACTTGAATGATGCCGAAGAAACGATGCAGGATGATGAGAACACGAATGCCACTTCATTACTTCCCTCCTGAGCGAGTTCCTGATGATATTCGGCCTGTATATTTTGCTCCAAGAATGTTCATCTCCAACGCCTTGCCGTTTTGGCCCATCCTTAACGTGAAAATTTAATCTTAAATGTCAATTTGATGCTCTAATCAAACGGGAGCGCGCGTACCGTCGTATTTGCGTAATCTCGTGCCAATATTTCGAGTTTATCAAGTACGTATTGTCCTTGAGCGTATTATTTAGACTGCATTTTACTTGTGATGTACCAATACTTGTACAGGTCGTCCGCTTTTGCTTTAGACTATACGTATTATTATACAATTGACTATTATTATAGTGAAAATCGCATTAATATGTACGATAATTTGTGTAAATATCAATTTACTGTCCTGATAATATTCAGAAATTGAACGAGTTGTAATTAATAGCTGTAATGAGATTAGAGAATGAACAAGTGGCCAATTATGATAATGAGATGCATCATTAGTGAGCTATCGGCTCTCAACTAGGTCTCGTGTATGTGCTAAATTTAATTGAAGACGTATGGCAAAGATTTTGATTTCAAATTAATCGATTTTGAATAAACATAAGATTTTCAAACCATTTTCTTCAGTATTCACAAAAATGTCTTACAACTTGTAAATCAATGTTTGGAGACTCATGAAGATTCACAAGAAATTTAATGGTCGTACCAGTTGATTGATTGTTGAGCTTTAATTAAATCATTGATGAATTTAATTGGGAGCTCGATAAGCTCCTAATGAATATAAAATTCTAGTCTATTCTAATCGAGATTACCTTTTGTTTGTTATACGTATATACTTCCAACTAAATCGACAGGGTAAATTAGCTCTACAATGTAATTAATAAACACAACTGTGTATCGGCCATTTATAGCTAATGCCTAGTATTGTCGACCGTAGCTCGTAATAACGTAATCACACTTGCTAATTAAGTTACTGTTACACTCGGCTGGTAATATTTTATCAAATGGAAAAAATGAAGCCGGGTGTATTGAGCGCATAATAGACTTTTTTGCTCATTATCTTATTTCTGATTGACGTGTGCGACATATTCCAAGTGTGCATCAATGTGCCAGGAGATAGAAATATTTTTAATGCAATAAATGACGCTTTCCAATAATTAGCGTCTGCTTTTCATTTTATTTGCGTCAAAATATTGTCTCAAAGTAATACGAGTTTTCTTTAAGCCTGATATTTATTAGACTCCAGCCGAAAATAACGAACGTACTGTACAGGTAGAAATATCAATAGTCATAAGCATTTTTATACAAAACATTGTTGTGATGATATACCAAAAATGCTGGTAAGTAATGTATCTTAATTTTCAATCGAATAAATTTCATTTCAGTAATATCTCTTATTGTTTTATTTTTCCATTTTAAACTTTCACAACGTAGTGTGGGAAAAGAATCGATTTTCTGGTGTTCTCGCAATGAGTAAATAGATATTTATTGAATTATACGAATGATACGTCTACACAGGATTTAAAATTACAAAATACAGATAGCAGCCACATAATTCATATCTATAATCTAGTCCGTAGCAATAATCGTAATTATAATTATTAAAAATACAATGTTTTAGTTTATTTAAGATTTTTTTAAGCAGAATATCTTTGTCAGTCTCACTCCCACTCGTACGGTAGTAAAAAATCAAAATTGTAATCAGAATCATATAGGCGAAATAAAAAAAGATGGTAAATCAGGAAAACGAATACGAATGGTGCCAATTTCAAATGGTCTCCATTAACCCTTACGTGCACTGTACTCTTCACTGATGGATGCGTCTCAGAAGAGGAGCGATCAGATTAACGAGATTAAGACTGGACCTGTAAATAAAGTGACTTGACAATTATATAAAATTTAATTTAAAAACTGCAATCAAATCAATAACTTAATATGTGTAACAAAAATAAAATACCTGTGAGCAGATTTAGCGTCGATCGGTTTGATATTCTCAATGTCAGGTTTTGGATTAGTAAGATTGACGGTTTCAGGTTTTTGTTGTTCCAGAAAACCATTCTGACCAAATACTGACAAATTTGGTGTATTTTCAGCACCACCCAGTCCACCGGCCAGAAGCAAACCTTCTATAGGAGCAACAACGAGGACGACGCCATCCACGTGAATGCGATAGTTATCAGTACCATTCTGTCGCTGATCGTAATGATCTTCAATAACATCAGGCTTTGAAGATCGCACGTGTTCCTCAGACATCTGCAGTTCCAGAGGATGTCCTAAGATCAGACTAGACAGTATCACCAGGACGAAGACGGTCTTGAATATTCTCATGTTTATCGCCAACATGATTTCCTCGCAGATATCACTACTGTTGCTCGAGGTACTCTTGGCCGATCGCTCTTGACGATTCGAAAGACAGTCAGGGTGTGACGTTCCATGGCAACCGGACTGCAATCCCCACCTGCACGGAAACCGATCCACTCCAAGTTCAAGAACCTGCGAGTCTCCTTAGTTATTCATCTACAACAAGAAAAGGTCGGGTCTCTTTACCCGTGATGATGCTTTTGCTTGTAGCTTATATATAGGAACATAACCTGATACGTGAGTCGGTTGAATACTAAATGAATAATTTATTGCAAAAACTATCGAAGGCAAGGAATTGGATTAAAAATAGTTTTAGATATTTTAATATAAGAAAAATGCAAATTACGCGTGACTTTTGTTACAAACTCTAGGTAGGAGTTCTTTTTACAGTACTTTCTTCCTTTTTGATTCTAGCAGTTGTTCGATCTCACGAGAGTTAACGGTCTTTGACATCCGTGTCGAATTTAACTTCTTATTTATTTTTCCTGTAATCTATTGATATCGACGTGTCTCGTAATAGGCAAAATAAAAGATTCTGATAGTCGCGTACAGATGCTGTTGATGATTTGTAAAGGGCAATGTCCTCACGTGGCCTCATCGAGTTCATTTCCCTGATAATCTTGTCGTCCCATTACGGTAATTTCGCCCTTATTTTTTTTACATTTACCAAGTCCATATAACTTAGAGGTTTGAATTTTTTTTTTTCTAATTCTCTTCATACATTTGAAACTTTATGGATATATCGTGTATACAGGTTTTATAAGATATGAAACGAATTCTCTTTATTCCCCGTATTATTTATTTATCATTTATAATACGTAAGAAGTACAGTAAAACAGTCTTTTCAATTATTTAACGCATCTTAATGTTAAATCGAGACAGTGAAATAAAACCTAGATATTTATACTCTGTAATATAATGTTATATTTAATAAGAAGGATTCGGCACGTAATAAAACTCATTATATTTTTTTTTATTTCTATATGAGATGCTGCATATAGTTTTACATAAGATTGTGCAACATCGGGAATGATTCACAGAACGTAATGAAGTAACAGCATAATGATGATAAAACATATATATTCATATCAAAATATAATGATTCGGTCTATCTTATATTAATAGGCACGTGTGTGCGTTGCCGATAATTTACTTAACAGATGCTGAGTAAGTAATTCATTAAAATCTGTTGATGAACAATCGTACCTGTGGGTGATTTGAGATAAATCGTACTGAAAGTTCCTAAAAAATTTCAATTTTTCAATATGATTTGTACGATTACTAGCGGATACGATCCATTAGATATATAAATATCAATTATAATTTACTGTACGATAATTAATTATAGAATCCACAATCCCCCATCTCTGCCTGTCGCTGATAAGCACGAGGATAAAATAAGGAAGTAGGTGATAAATATTATTTTTCCAAATTCGAAAACACGACCAGGAAAGCTAATGACGAATTCTTAAAGTTTTTTATAGAAAGAAAAATTGTATCAATTGACAGATTCTTCAAATTGACAAATTCCATAACTATTTCTGTATCGTCCAGGTCCGCAGTTCTCGATGGCGCCACCCAGTAACTTCAACTCCTGGTGCTTGTGCACAGCATGCTCCACTTCGTTGTGTTCTCCAGATTTCCCCGAGTCCTCCCTGAGGGTATGTACTTCCTTACTAGAAAGTTCCTTCTTCAAGGACATACCTCTCTTGTTATCCTCAGGATCATTGAGACGACTCCATAATACGTTCCTCGACTTCCTCTCAGTGTTCTCTTCCGGTACAGTATGATCTTTATTATCTTGATCTACCATCTTTTCCTCCTTTCCTTGATGATGTGCAATAAGAACCTCTTTTTCATTTTCAGGTTTCATCTCAATTTCTATTTCAATCTGTGACTCGTCCTTACTCTCGTTCTTCTGGATCCCGACGATCTCCACCCGGTAGGGCTCCTTATTGTTCTCCAGAGTAATCTCATCAGGCTTGTAAGCCAATGAGACTGCATCATCCTTGTCTTCTCTGGATCCAAAAGATTGCAATGTCAAGGCTTGTGTAGCCAGGTCCATCAATGCCCCAGAAGATGTTGCAAAGACGACGAGGATGTTGTCCAGCTTAGCATGGACGTTCAACGAGCCATCCTGACGTTGGTCGTAGGTTATAGGGGCAGAATTTATTGCTACGACCAGCGTAGATGATACCAGGATAAGAGCCAGCATCTTCACAGTTTTATCAGAATCGTCTGAACTGTACGAAGTCTGATACACGACTGAGGATTACTTCACTCATCTCGACGGCGAAACCGCTGTGGGATACGGTATATAGATTCGTTGAAGTCCTATAGGAGAGGGTAGAACCAATGTGTATCTTGTAGAACGTATGGAAAAGTAATTAGAGGCTTGACATCTTTTTTTTTATTTCAAAAGATCAAGGAATATATATACTATACATATATTCTAATACAAGTAAGATACATAATCATACTTAAGATATATTTTATAATTATATTTATTTGAGGCACTTTTCTCATATTTCTTTATGTCTAACTCTTCACTGAGTTGTTTTGATCTTTGAGCACTACACATATCTTAGTACATTTTTAACATAGTTTGGATCTCATGCGACCACTATTCGTATGCCATGAATCACGAATAATGGAAGATTTCAAAATAAGGTAATTTAATTCTATAAATGAGTGATCAGTTGGTGAATAGTGAGAAAGCTATTAGTCTAAACGTATATACGACATTTTAACTAGCTGTAGTAAATCACGGCGATCTTATTATACAAGGTGAACTACTCTTGAGGTAGACGTTCGGATTTGAGTTGCTGATTCAAAGTATTTTTTTCTGGAACATATCTACTTGCTAGTCTCATTGCCATTCTGTAACACATGAACGTAGGACGTGTGCATATTATTAAGTGTATAAAATGTCAAAAGATTTGTGTCTTACGGTAAAAATGACAGGCGTCTTCGTATAATCCGACGGCAGCGTCTTTTTTTGTCTCTCGTGTATCCTGGTTGACAACGTCTTCTACTCTGCCCCTCAGAATCTGCTTCATCAGCGGATGTTAGCGGAAGTGCCGATTCCTTGGGTCCATCAATAATATCGTCGTCGCTGAATAAACTCCCAGTCTTATTACTGATTCTCATCTCCACCGGATTCGTCTTTTCAGTAGAATTTTGCAAAAACGTCGACTTCTCTGTAGTACTTCCTTTACCGTCAGACGCTGCTCCATTTTCAGTAATATTTCCATTGCTCGTGGGTGGTGCCACCGTAGCATTTAGAATAGGCTGCTCCTCGGTAGATGAGGCAGTGACAGATGCATTATTGGATGCCAAACTCGGCGGATTAGTAGGCCAGGTATACCAGGGTTTCACTGAGCTCGTAGACGATGGCGCACTAGTAGGTTTATTGATGGGCCGTATAGTAAAATCTGCATAATCGTAGGCATAATCGTAATCCTGAAAGACAGAATGAGACACTTGGCTTTAGAAGAGTGATAAACAATAAAGAGGTTAATTATGTACTTCACCAGGTATACACTATATGCATAAAATAATTTTTATAATTGTAGGATAAATAAATTCTGCAGACTTTACCGTGTAATCGTCAAAGAGATCCGAATTGATCAACGCTAATACTTGCACATTCTTCAGTTCTATCTGCACGTTGGTCTCTCCGGTTTGCCGCTGATCGTAGGTCACAGCAGCAAAGCTGCACGAAGGGCCCTGATAAGCAAGGATAATGAACCCCAAGAGGAACAACATGGTTTCTTCCTGATTGCTTGCACTGGCTAAGAGGGGAAAATGGCGAAACGAAGAAAACCCGCTGGCTCCAAATAAGACCCAGAGGTAACTGTGATGGGATTCTCCTGCTCTCTATATGTAATGGTGGCTATCTGCCAAGAAACCGGTAATCCTCCTTGCCTGCTCGGCCAGCAAGAGGTCTTTGAGTTTGGTGGCCGGCCGTTGCCCTGTGTATTCCGCGATGCCCCTGGTACATTCGTATACTGGACAGTTGTGATTCCCTCTTTTTTATTCAAGGTCATCGCAAAGGGAATATTGTTTTTATATTATACATATATATCCATATAGAATTATCAGCGAACCGGCATTTTAATGGGTCCTCGGAAAATAATGAGTATAACTAGGTATACATATACCATCCCCGAAAGGAATGTGATGATCTGGATACGATGAGACTTCCAATACAAAAGAAACAATTATCTTCAACTACTATTTCCATGCGATTAAACAGAGCGATCTGAAAAATAAAATTTCTAGTAAGCTGATATGTTTTGAAAAAGAAAATATTCCAGTAGTTTAACTAAATCCGTATAAATAATTCGAACATTTGTAAAATATTCTTGAAAAACATATTTTGCAATATTTTTCTAAATCTAGCAGTAATTTTATTCCTTTAATCAAAGTGTAACATATAATTTCATAATTTAATACTCACTTGGTTGGTAAAAAATGAATGTATTACATTTCTAATACAATGCCATCTGTAAGATCATTCAATCATTGAATTGTCTTTAAAGAATCGATCAACATTTGATATACGAACTTATTAAGCACTTATTAATCAGAGATGAGCAGGGAGATGCACAACGCTACGGATTTAGGCGTTACCAAAATCATCACGCTAAATCGTACCGGTGAGTCTGGAAGTAGGATTTTGTGATTTATCGCCTCCGTCGACAATGCGAATCCCGTCGTAGCCGAGCTAAATCTGGACAGGACCGTGTAACTTGGCGGGCAGAGGTTCTCCGCTGCACACCGCTGGTTCCCGAAGCAACCCTTAGCAGGAAACCCGGAACTATAGAACTCCTCGACAGCTATTGAAAAAGCCTGTTGATGAAACATTTTTGAGACATTTTTAAGAAAGTGCGGTACCAACTTGACACCTCTGTAGGGCCTTAATTTTTTAAAAATGTTTCATCAATAGGCAAAAAGGAATAAGAAGAAGAAGAAGGAATAAGAGAAGAAGAAAAAAATTAGTTGCACAGAAATAGTGAAAATTCAAGAAATCGAATAAAGCTTTCCAAATACTAGTAAATGTTATTGGATCTTGATTTACTTTCAAAATTTATTCAAAATATAAAATTGAGGCTGAATCAAAATCTCGCAGAATATACGGAGTAGATAAAAATTGAATTGAAATGGGAGAATATCGAAAATAAATTACGTTCAAATTGAAATATTAATAAACTAGATGTTTGAAACATAAAATAATTAATTACATCAATAAAGTAAATTATTGACACTTAAAAATCGGAAATTCTGGTCAAGCATATTTAGAATCACTGGAAGTTGCCCAAAATTGTGTGCGCGCAAATTCTTCGCGCAGGGCTCGGTGAGTGGGAGCCGGCGGAGAGTGGGGGAAGCGCTTAAGCCAGTGCCCGGACTCGAAGCGCTCATTTTTCCTCGAGCCGGTCTCCTATACTGAACTCTTAGAAGCACCCCTCATATTCATTTCCAACCTTCTTTTATTTCTATATTTATTTCTTCTTTATTTCCTTATTTCTTTATACTTCATTCTTTACTTTCTTATTTATCTCTTTCATTACTTAATCTTTATCTTTATACCCTCTACTCCTTACTTTTCTACTTCTTTATTTATTTATTTCTATCTTCCCTTCTGTATTCTCGTTTCACTCTGTTCCCTCTCGCTTTCCATTGTGCTCGTCTTGCCTGTTCTATTCCTTTAGTGGGGTCGAGCATATTCATTCGAGTAGTCATATAAGGGTAGTCACCCTGTTAGAGCAGCTACACGTATAGACCATGGTG
>JASANN010000596.1:79673-129049 GCA_031762395.1 Calameuta pygmaea
GTATATTCTGCGAGATTTTGATTCAGCCTCAATTTTATATTTTGAATAAATTTTGAAAGTAAATCAAGATCCAATAATATTTACTAGTATTTGGAAAGCTTTATTCGATTTCTTGAACTTTCACTATTTCTGTGCAACTAATTTTTTTCTTCTTCTCTTATTCCTTCTTCTTCTTCTTATTCCTTGTTGCCTATTGATGAAACATTTTTCAAAAATTAAAGTCCTACAGAGGTGTCAAGTTGGCACCGCACTTTCTTAAAAATGTCTCAAAAATGTTTCAACAACAGACTTTTTCAATAGCTGTCGAGGAGTTCTATAGTTCCGGGTTTCCTGCTAAGGGTTGCTTTGGAAACCAGCGGTGAGTAGCAGAGAACCTCTGCCCGCCAAGTTACACGTTCGTGTTCACGTTTACCTCGGCTACGACGGAATTCGCATTGTCGACGAAGGCGATGATCACAAAATCTTACTTCCAGACTCGCCACTATGATTTAGCGTCATGATTTTGCTATTGCCTAAAACCCTAGCGTTATGCATCTCCCTACTCACCCCTGTATTAATATTCTCTGTAATTTTCTTTCCTTCAGCTGGCTGTGGTTTTCAGAATATGGACCCATCTAGCGGACGAATAATCGAACTACATTAATAGTATGTAGTTCGAATAATTGCCAGAGTCGGTACACTCACTTTCTGAAACATTTCCATTATCATACGAGCAGTCGTCGTACATGTGCCTGATCAGCATCAAGCTAAATCCACTGCACACTGGCGCCATCACATGCAAGAAAACAGAACTAAAGCTCATCTAAAGGCAGGAACATCGTGCTGCACCGGGCACTCGTTGACTGGTGTCATCGGGCGAATGATGACGTTTGTGCACAGTGCCGCGAGTACAACTGGAAGTGAATATTCAATGTGAATAATTGACAATTGTGAGAGCTAGTGACTGCGAGATATAAAATAACCTATGTTAAATCAAACAGCCACTATTTCTGTGTATATTGGACAATGATATCTGGTACGCAGATCCAGCATTTTCCAGAGACGTTGCATATGCTTACATACGTGAAATGCATTACTCTACTGGATTCGTAAAACCGCCTTGAATACTGCCGACCGAATGATCGATTTAGACCTTTTTCGATTCGCTGATCGATTCTTCATTAACCATTGATATGTCTATGAAGGTGAGCTCACGCATTATGATTTATAACATTGCATAATAAGCTCATTACGTTATCAGATTGTATGTTAAGGATAAACCGCAGAAAGCGATGATTACTAGCTTGAAAGCAGAATGGATATGTAGAATTTTTGGGACATATTGTCGCGGTATGAAAGCACGCAGGATTTTCTTGAATAAATAATGACGATTGACGTAAGCCGTGACTCTTCGCGTACGCTCAATTATGTCACTGATAACAGAGTAGGGGACATTTTATTATAGTATTTTTGAAGACATGAACGTCACTGAAACGGTTCTCGGACTGCTTCGATTTTGAAAATAGTGCGACTGTATATACACGGACGGCCATGATTTTATTTATAAGAATGATTTTGCGCGGGTCTTGTGATCTTATACGTGAAAGAGCCGTGGAAAATTAGCAATCGGCTTTTTTTTGTGTATGCTTACTGCTTTTCACGCGCTAATGCGAATTCGCTCTACTCATCTAAACTGTGAGAAGTCATCGAAGCGTAATGACGGTAACCGACAGCTACAGGTATACTTCGAACAAGTGGTCAAAGAGAAAGAACCTACTTTCTATTACATCACAATGCTCCTGGCAGCGATAACTGAGAAAATTTTATGAATTTATGAACGATTATATTTTTATTTCCATCGATCCTCGAAGAATTTCGCCCACTCAATAACGGTATCAGGAAAGGATACGATCTATATGTACTGAATGTGATGCTGCGAAGATGCTTAATTCGAACGTGATAAAGTTTACGTACAAAAGCATAGAAAACACGAGAAAAATAAAATGTTCAGTATTAACCAAGAGAGTCTGATGAATATTGCCTGATAAAAGATTTCAGAAATTTTTGAAATTATCCTTGAAATCGTGGGAGACACGATTAAATAAATTTATTCTTACAGAAAGAATCACCCTGGGACGTGGAGCTGCATCTGGCAGCAGCTCGTGGCGATGCGAAGCGTCTTCAGGTTCTTCTGGACTCCGGGCGTGTCCACGTAGACTGTAAGGATAAGGTCAGTTTTTTTCTCAGCGTTACAATAAAAATAAACTGACAAGTGGCGTCCTCATTAAAAAATGTCATTACGTGAGTTTAACTTAACCGTTCGACCATCTGTGTCCACACAATGATTGGGTTGGATAAATCATTCTAAAGTACAAAAAAGATCTATAAAAAAATATCATGAAACAGGTAATCTCATACCTTGTATTTTATCTATTTTCATTATCCATAGATCCACAATGACTAATCCTATTTCGAAATCTTTCGAAATTTCCCCAGTCGCAGTAACAATCCCATTAGCTTATGAGACTTTTCATTCTATTTAGACCGACCACTTGTTTCGGTAGCACCGTGACAATGCCCTACGATAAGCGGATTAGAAGGTCTATGGCGCAAGTTAAGGGTTTCCTATTTATTTCCAGGACGGAACCACCCCGTTAATACTAGCTGCTGCCGGAGGTCACATGGAAGCCGTCACAGAGCTTCTTCAGCAAGGCGCTGATCCAACTTCGAAGAGGCTGGTAAGTCCTAAACCAGTATACGTACCGCAATCTTCATTTATTGCGTGTAAATCAGTACCTTGGACTGTTTAAAAAATTTATTCCTTCCAATAAACTCTTATCAAATTTCATAGTCAACCACGATGAGCCTAAATGAACGTGACTTTATTCACATTCTCAACAGCACTCTCATCCAGACTCAGGATATCTTCAGAGAGTAGCTAATCTAAAAAGCATGTCATCGATTCTATACGGAGTACCAGGAAGTACACCATTAGTACCTTTCAAGTACAAGATTAACCACGCTATCCACGCTGATTTATCCAGAATGTATCATGAGGTCCGGCCATTTTGTACAACCACGGTGATCAAATTATGCAAGGTCCCCCTTGCATTGTCTGCAAATTTTCAAGTGGACCACCACGTGCACTTTCACAGAATATAATATCCGAGAGTTCGCCGTACTCTAGCTCTTCGACAAAAGCATCTCTATTATCACTAGAGTGAAGAATGTTCTCTCATAATTTTTTAAACAGCGTAAAAAGCACGCGACAAGGGTTCACCGACCCTTTCGTCTCTTCCTCGAGAGATTTAATCGTCCAGGCATTTACTCGAGATGAATTATTTAAACGATTCCACGAGATTTAATACGTCAGTCTCATTGCGCAATCGCCAGGGACCTTGCTCGTATTTTCTTTCACGGCGGTCTAACCTCGTGGTTTTATGACAAAAATAGATCTGCGACTTACCTAAAGCTCGACCTTTGAGCTATGGACGCTCAAAAGCGTTCACGTAAACGTAGACAGAGACGTAGAACTTTTTATGTAATCACGTAGAGACGCCCATGTCGTAAATGATGGCTGTAAGATTCCTTATTGATATCAGCCGACTTTACACTGGGAAGTAAAGCTCCCGTGAAAATAGCGGTTAACGTGGAAACGTAGAGATAATTTTGAACGAGCAGGAAGGAGATTTGTCCTGGAGAAAGGCGAACGTTACTTAGTACGGTCCCTCGGCGCTTTCATGTAATATATATACTGTATTTACATACAGAAACATCGACGGCGCAACCTTAATTATTCCGAAACCGTGCGCACGTCCTGGTTGTTAATTCTGTAGCTCTGCCCTGCAGGAAGCGACGGCACGATTTTTGCGTTATCGGCTTTGCTTGACCGCGATCAGCTGGGTCGGACAGGAAGTACATATTATAGTCGTAGGTATATAGATTATCACTTAGGTACTGTGTGCGACATTTGATCTCGCAGGGTGTCCCTACCTTATTCAGGAAGGAAGAGCGAACGCTCGATGGCGTCGTTAGAGCACGTTTGCGTGTTCCGGTTTTACCATGTTATTAGCCAGTACTAATTACTTTAACAATCCTCTCGAATTAATCTCATTAAATTCCAAAGAAAAAAGAATACCATGATGTATTAGCGGTTTGTAGATCACGAAACGTCGGAATCAATTGTACCACCCTGTATGTTTTGCATGTACACTGTACAGTCAATTAAAGTTAGAAAACGTTTAGCGCCTCGTGACTCAATGGCTTTTGCTTAAGCTTCCTCTGAGCTTGGAAAACAAATAGCTACGTATCCATGGCGATGAAACTTCTTACGATAGCGATAAACTTTATCATCAAGTTGTGACGTAGTAGTATACCACTTCCTTGAAATTGTAAATCCAGAGAGTTCGATCGTTCCCTGAAAAATATTGAGAAAAATACATTCCAGGCAAAGCGTTTTCTTTGGAAGGTTAACAAAAAAAAGCCATAATCTATAACCGCGAATTGTTTATGGATTAAAACCATGAGAAGAAGTTTAACCACAAAAAAGATTTTATGCTGGAACAGCGTTGGGTTATTCTAGAATCTGCGGTTTGTAACAGATAGCTGTCACCATTTCTACTCCGGTTCGCAAAGTCAGTAACCCTATAGGTTCTATAGGATAAATCTTGTGTTCTTTTGTAAATGTAAAACCAATAGAAAAAAAAATTAATAATCCTGGAAACCGTGATAATTTTATCAAACTCGCAAACTCCTAGCGTTAGTCCTTGTTATGGAGAAAAATGTCTTACTGGTTATCCTTGATTTCTTGCGATATTGTCAGATCTCTCTCCGTTGCAACTAGATTATAATAAATGGAACACCCGGTATACTGTCACGCTGTCTCGCTCCGGGTCCACGTTCACTCCTGCTCTTATATCCCTACATAAGAGGCTCGGTGAAAGTGTGCTCAACCTCTACGTATATTAATACAAAATGTGTTACGTGACAAGCCTGAAGGATAATTATATCCCTTATAAATTACATCAATATTTCATCTATTAAATGATATTAACTCTGTCCTCTGTGAATTATGGGATAATTTAAATTATTCCATAATGACAACCTTGTCTACTGAGAACGAACTTGAACTTTGTATACGGGAAGTACGTTTCACTCGAGTTAACAATACTCGTTCATAACAGTTATATCCAGTAGTAAAAGCACCTGATTTTCAATTCCAACGTGCAGAGCATAAGTGGGATCTATCGATGATAAATAATTTTTCCAATATCATCTTCACGCTGAGGCTTATTTGATTTTACAAAATGAAAAAGAAGGCCGACGCTCCCAGCAATCTGGTTCGTGTCTGTAATGAGTGGCGCTCTCTTGGAATCAGGTGAAGGACGAGTGGATAATAGTATGTAGCGCCATAACGTTTATACGTTAAGTGTATTTGTCGTAACTATTTACGTGTGTAGCGTACGTGCCAGCTCACGGTATACGTAGGGCTCTCTGGCTGGGACCAGGTGGTTCGAGTTCAGGCATCTCCAGAGGATCTCGAAGCCAACCGGGTTAATATCGATTCTCAGCAGAGGGTTGGATAAGCCCTTAGCATTGTCAGAGAAATAGTACTGGTTTCAGTCTTGTAGCTTTTGCTATTGTTGTGAGTCCTTGTTGGATCAAAGTGAATCAATGCTCAAGTAGTATCACATCACAGACAGGTCACTGGACTCAAAATGGCCTTTCATAGGGGGGCCACGTATGTTGAATTATTACAGGCTGTAAATCTTGTGCTGACATTTAAATGTTATTTCTTCGACCTACGGTTAATTAAGTAGAACAGTTATTTTTGATTACACCATGGTACTGTTAGGATGGATATAGGAAATTGAAAAGACCTTACCTTCTGAAAATTTTTGGAAATTACTATGGGTTGAGTTACAAGACTTCAGGCTCCGTTTAATCGATCCCTTCTCTTCTCCCACCAACTTCTACACACCCTTCAGAGATATCGTTGGAGATGAAACAACCCGTGATTCTGATGTAGTCGGGACCTGAGGTTTTTCACGTGTATTCATTTTCAGACCGGGACCACAGCCTTGTTCTTCGCGGCTCAGGGTGGCTTTATGGATATCGTTGCTCTTCTGCTTGAACATGGGGCGGCCGTGGATTCCTGCAGCATGGTAGGAATTTTTTACTTGAAAGTTTTCTTATTATTTAATATTTATAAAATACTTATATTTCAGGACGGCGGTACCCCCTTATTTGTCGCCTGTCAATGTGGACACTTGGACGTGGTCGAAGGACTTTTAGAAAGGGGAGCAAATGTCAATGCTCATATGAAGGTACTGAGTCTCTAAGACGTTTTAATGTTTGATCAGTGATTAAAATTTTTGTTCTCCTACAAGGATGGAGCTACAGCTTTATTCATAGCAGCGCAGAACGGTCACCTGAGAATCCTAGAAGTTTTATTGGAACATGGAGCCAGAACCGACGCTACGCGTACAGACGGTGCTACCCCCTTGTGGATAGCTGCTCAAATGGGTCACGATCACGTTGTCAGAAGACTCCTAAAAGCTGGAGTCAGAGTGGATGCTACAAGACATGTAAGAATTATTTTATAAAGACGATTAACTGTACTATTTGATTTTTAATTAATTATTTTCTTACTCAGGATGGTGCGACGCCTCTTTTCAAAGCTGCTCATAAAGGTCACACGGCAGTTATCGGCGAGCTGCTGAAGTACCGTCCATCCTTAGGAATACTACCGGTGAGTAGAGTAAACGTAATTCTTCTGTTTCTGGTATTAAGTCATAGCAGGATATCAGAAATACTCGTACATTTAAATTCGAGGTGAGTAACTACTCAGTTACCTTTTTCAAAGAGGCGTGTCAATCTTGAATGCTCAAGAGAGTGACTGTGACATCATGTTTTCGTCGCGCTCGATTCATCTGACTTCTGATCCTACACGATCGTTCGAATATCTTTGACGTAAACGTTTTTTCAGAATGGTGAAAGTGCACTTCACGCGGCGGCCTTGTCCGGACACATGACTGTAGCCAGACAACTTGTTGGAGCTGGTGCCGATCCTTTACTAGTTAATCAGGAAGGGCTTACGCCACTTCAGCTGGCACTGCGACACTCCCAGACCCAGGTCGCTGATTACCTTAAAGATAAAGTTAGAGCCCGAACGGCATCACGTTAAGATTACAAAAGTAGACAAGGTTCGTTAGGCATTATTTTCTGTCTCATTCTGACGACTCTGTAACTGTTAAATACCATAGATATTTTTCATCATGTAATATTGACTTACATTTACATTGAGAAACTCTGCAAATTAATTAGGCATTGTATAATTAGCGAGCTTGTAAATCTTGGTAGCAAGAGATACTTCTGATGCAATAGTATGTCTATTTTAGTTTTTATTCTAATACTGCTCAATGGGATTTTTAACGGTATTGTCATTGGAGAGATTTTGTCTTAGCTTTTTTAGATTGTCATTATTGATTAATAATCGATCTACCCTCATTGAAAAAGGATAGAAAAACGTATCAGTATTTCGTAAAGTTTTGTACGGGAACTCTCATAACGTTAAAGTGCGAAACGATAAGTGCAGCAGATTATTCGCATTTTATTTTCTCATGTGAAAATTGTATTGCTTCGTGGTACAGTATTTAATTTTAAGAATGTTCACTGTTATGGTTGTTTAGCACTAGTTAATTCTATTAATTATATCGCTAAGGGGTACTACACAGGAAGTGTCCTATTTTTAGCACACCCTATATGAACAGTAGGTTTACAGTGGGTATTCCGTCTAAGTTGTTGGATTATAACTTGAGCTGTGTGTTTGCGCGAATATGAGTATATTAATATAAACATTATTTATATATAAAATTGTAATAATTTATCTTACGACGACCATCTGATAATCTTTCTTTTTAATTTGTAAATATTGACAGAGCAATATGCTTTTTAAAATAATATAAGGCACTACAACTGTGCTGTTCCTAACTAGTAGAAAATGAGCTAATGGATCTAATACTGTTCTAGATCCGTTTAAAAGAGACAGCTTTGCGCATAATAATATTAACTTGTACTTGTACGTGAAAACTGTACTCTAATGTATACAGGGAACATCAATTTTCCCTTTTCGATTATCAGAATTACGACCAGCATAATCGGCTGTAGCATAAGTAGGTCGAACCCACTATTCAGCAGTCTGTCAGTAGAGAGAATTCAGTTTTTGAAAAACACTGTCAATTGTTCAATCGAATGCAATCACATAAGACTGACTGATCTGCCTTGAAACAGATTGTAAATTATGATAACGAGGCGAATATCTGTAAGCGAGAATCCGTGCACAATGTATCAAGGGATTTTGTTAAAAGAAAAAAGTATCTACAATTAATTAGAATACTAAGAATTAATTATTCTAGATTTATCGCTAGTACTATACATCATTGGAAAGTGACTTAATTTTGAACAGACTTTCGTGTACATAGTTATTCAGGACTGTTGTGTCACCTCAAGTTAGCACGTCCATTTGATTTATATCAATATCTATAGTAGAACCATCTTCAAGCTGGCGCAATAGTATTGAATAACCTTTCACGTAACAGTACGATATTTTCCATTGGATGAAGCATAATAACCGCAGCATTCGATCTAGCAAAATTTTCCATGATATAAAATTTTCAAAATATTCCGTCAGTCTTCCTAAAATGTAATATTTACTTAGTCAATAATGATTATTGTTATTGTTGATAGATATATATATTATATATATATATATACATATAAAAGTTTTATGAAGATCTTCAAAAATAAAATATGTCTCTTTTGTTGTATATTTAAAACACTACCTTGTTTTCGGTATAATTTCTATCAGAATTAATTTGCTATCTGTTTATAATGCAGGCAATTTCAGAAAGAAACTAATTCTGATCTAACATTATGTCTAGATGTAATTTAATTACATGCCACATAAAAAAGTACGCTCTTTTCTCACAGTGAGATATCACAGAATACCTGAAACATTTGTTTGACCTCGTGCCACAAAGTTCTCAGACTTGCATACCTCGTTTCTTGTACTGTACTCATCACTTGAGAATTTTTATCACCTAAAAACATCTTCGTTTTATCTCTCTTTTCGGATCAACCAGTTTATAGAAATATTATATTCATTTTTTGTGCCTAATGCGGTACACAACGTTACACAGCCTTTCAATATTTATAAGTTAGAGCTAAGACGTGTTAATCGTTAAGAGAATGGGAAAAAAAAGACGGCAAACGAAGACGCACACACCTAATTGATCTTAACTCTGGCCTTGCTATCCAGCTGCTACAAAGTGCCTATTTCCTACTCCATTTGAGATGCAAAACACCTTCTGCCCAATGAGAACGAGTTTACCGCAGAACAGTGTAGAGTCTTATGAAATTCGCGTACGATTCTTTCACGCACCGATCGAGAATTTACCGACTGTTATTAATTCAGCGAGTACATCGTCGATTACTGTGAAGTGTAAACGTCATGAGTAACTTTATCAAATATCTACATTGTGCTGATAAGACTGATAACAACGAGCACACTTTACACGGCTTGGAGTATGCTTAGTTTCGAGTTCAATTTCAGACACTACTGATCATGATTCGAGATCGGATGCCAGACTTATGTGCCGTTAAGTATTTGACTTGATATTGATTGACAGCATATCCAGTTTTTATACTAATTGCGCCAATACGATCTCTACTAATTTTTCTTCGAACGTCTAATTACTTTATAAATCATTAGCATTAGCTATGTTTGTATTCTTATAATTTTTCTAATGCTTTAGACTCGGAGAAGCGGCTCGTTTGGACGAGGATTTCTTCAAGATGTTCATATTCATATGTCTCAGAACAAAAAGCTGAGCAAAGTTCTTGAAGAAGTATGTGCTACGTTGATCCATTTACTTTAGTGATTCAGAGCCTATTGAAGTATTCTCAGAAAGGTGCGTTCTAAATATTTTTTTTTTCAGGTCGAAGAAATACGTAGCTTGATTCAGCTTATCGTCGAAAATATAACTATTATTAAGGACTTGCACAACAATGTTCTTACGCATAACAATCGGGGTGAGTACCGCTTTGTCGTTCTATTAATTTCTCTATTCACATTGTCCAATGATATTTTAGATATTCAGGGCGAGTTGGAAAGTCGCACGTTCACCGTTTCTCAAACAGCATTTCGCGTGCGGGCAATGTTAAAAGGTAAATCACTAGAACTACCTAATCAGAGTCATCTTCACCTTGAACCCGTTGTCCTGGTGACTTTGATACTGCTGTATTTATTGAATTTGAGACTACATCTGGATCGTCAAAAATTACTGATAATCTCTTGTCTCGTATTGGAGAAATTGTACTATATCTAAATGAGAGAAAAGATCGATCCACTCTGGAAGATTTAGGTGAACTGCTACAACTTGGACCAGCATTAGGTAGTAGAGTGTTTGCACTTGTGGCAGAGGTTGGTGTTAAAACTTGTACGTTTCTGGATGGACCAGGTTGTCCATTGGTGTTTAAGTTTTGAGGCGGACTTCGCAGGTTTGGTATCCCTGGATACGTCAGGGATGATAGTCTACGTAATACTATTCTGGGTGTGCGATTCGGATCTAATAGTTTTGAACTTAACGAAGCAATATTTGAAGGGCTAGGCTGAGACGGGGAAGAGCACTCTTCTTCGTCCGTATGCTCGTCGTCGGATTGTGTTTTTTTACCGTATTGTCTGAAACAACATAACGTTACAGTATTATTAGATCTTATTCCTATTAAAAAAAAGAATATTTATTGAGGTGCATACCTTATATCTTGGTCTATTTGTTTTTCTAAATCAGGATACTCGCTTATCAGGTTAGAAAGTTTATCCTTGTTGTACTCCGAAACAACCTTGATAAAGAGCCTGGTAATATCAGCTGTTACGGATGGCAAAGAATTTTTGAATTTACTCTTCAGCTTAATTAGGATTGGCAATAATACTTCCAAGCCATGTCTCTTCATTTCTTCAACGATGATATTCACAGCATTGTTTGGAGAATTATTTCCTGGAGATGCACTCTCATCCAGTACATCATCTTCTGTATGCTTTACTGAAGCCATAGGCTGTAATTGTTCCCTGGAGATGATGTACAGCGCATCCTTTAAAACGGATATACCTTCCTCTTGCTTCGTATGAATACTTCCATTTAAAACAGCAGCCAACACTTCATTCGTTAACCTGACATACAACTTCAACTTTCCTGGCGGATCCAGGTGCTCTAGCATGAAATTATATATTGCTCGACGTTTTGCCTGATTTCTTTGACCAGGTAGGGTCAAAGCAATTTTCTCCCTTTCGCGCATGCGCCGCGTTCTAAATTTATTTAAATCCTGATAATTGTTGTAATGAAATATACTTTGCAGGAACTGTTGCGATATCAGTGTCTTGTTTTTGACTAAAAGTCTCTCCTTTATGAGAAATACAGTCAGTTCTCGAATGGTCTCATCTGTGTCAGAAAGCATAGTTAGAATATGAAAGAAGAAGAGTCCTTTGACTCTTATGAAGTCTTCTAACAGTAGCTGAATGAATAAGACTACTATTACTTCTCTGACAATAGGATTAGGGTCTTTCATACTGACACACATGTCAGGTAAATACGGTTCTACTAAAGCCGTAAAACGAATACAAAGATCAGCCAATGCCTTGGCAGAATTCACTCTTATTGCTGCTTCTACTTCAGAATTTCCTTCTGTAGTCTGGCACATTAATTTTCCTAGGATAGGTGTAATTTCTTGAGCTATTTCACGATTCCTCACTGCCTGTTGACCAAGAAGAGCTATGGCAGCTGGCCTTAGCTCCTTCGCATTCCTTAATCCTGCTGGAAACGAATCCCACTCCAGTAATAATCCTTGTAAAGTACGTAGACATGATGGAGATATTGTATCGGTGCATAGAGCTGATGCATGTCCAATAGTACACATAGCTCTTAGACATGTAATTGCTACTTCAGCTGTATTATTATTGTCGTGAATTTTTTGTATTTCATTTGCTGAGAGTTTCATTAATTGGGATCCATTCATTTGCAGTAACTGATTAGCATTATCTGGATTGAGATGTTTCAATATTGTTTCAATAATGTCTAGACAAAGACCAACAGATGAGAAATGAACTTTGAAATGCCAGAGAGAGTCTAGAAGATCTGAGTGAAGTTTTTGCAGAAACTCATTATCCAAGGAAGACCATGTATTTCTTAAGACTTCCAGCACTAAATTTGCATAAAAGGTATCTTGAGACACGAGCTCTTTATAATTTGCAAAATGCAAGTTCATGTTTGGTAGTATTTTATGTTGTGAAAAGGCTTCTAGTAATATCCAAGCTGATAGATTGTTATCTGTTCCAAGGTGTGACTGAACATCGGCTATTAATGATTGTGTGATAACTTTACTTTGCGCCCAAACGCTGCATGCTTTGGATAAATGTTTTCTCATTTTCATTCTTGTTATGTAATAAAGAATCTTCCATGGTAGGCAGTCCGCTGTTTCCTCATAGTCATCAGAGTATGGAGTGATTTTGCTGAGCATCATATCCTGTAGGGCTTCCAATACTTTTTCCTGGACTTTTATTTCAATGTCGAATACCTGTGGCAAAACTGCTTGCACCCATTCCTTCACTAGATTAGGGTGACCGTAAAATTTCTCCAAAATATTAGTTAAAACCTGTACAGCGTAACGTCTTACAGACAATGCAGGATCTCTGCAGCGAAGGCCTGTTACTGGTATTATTTTGTCTAATAATACTGGGAAAGCTGTCACTAGATCTTGAAGAATCTGTAAAGCACTTCGTCTTACTAATGCACGTTCATCTTCTACTCTGTGCATCAACATTTTCATAATAGTATTTGATCCTGGTAAGGGATTAATATCCTCTGATATAGCTCGCCTAAGTTCCTCTACTGGCAGGAATGGTTTATCTTCATTGGATATTTTAAAAATATCGTTCACTATTGTACCATCCTTATCATTTTCTACATTTATGCATTCTGCAAATATCGCCATAGCTTTTCCCCGTACCATATTTGAAGTATCAATACATCGGCTAAGAGTAGTGGCTATTAATACATTCTTGACCTTTGACATGATCAATTTGTTTGAATTGTCAAGTAAAAATTTGACAATGATTTCTTGTGCAAAAATTCTATATGATACTTTATTGTGATATGCCAGCAATATAAGGTCATCGATGATACTATTATACATGTCGCCTTTGCACAAATTCATTAACTTCGTGATGACTGCTGCTTGTTTCTGGCGGGCTTCTACTCTCTCTGGGCATTTTACCATTAAATGTTGAATTAATATTGTTATTCCTAGCTCGGCTTGTTTTTCATGCGTGTAAAGTAAATTCTTCAAAAAATCAACAGTTGTGTCACGTAGAACCATCAACGCTTTTGCTGGTAATTCTACGTAGTTTAATAAAAGATGAGGAAGCACGTATTTTGAGATCAATCTAACGGTAACATCGATTGCACCGTGTCGTGGATTGCATAATTCTTGCAGTGCGACATAAGCATTATAAGATAACGAAGTTATCGAGGCGTCCATATTCTTATTTCCAGTTACAAAATGATTTATACTTGTTTCCAATTTTGTGATTTCCAGTAAGGCATGCACCGTGATTTCTAATGACCTGAGTTGATCCCTCATGCAAAAGGTCTTGAGCATCATAATCAGGTCATACATGGTACTATTCAGACCTTTGACCAACGTTATTTTTTCTATGTTTAATAGTGTGCTTATATTTTCTTCGTCTTGCATATAAAAATCATCTAAATCAGTAGTTTGATTACGTTTAACAGGCTTTGCTGTTAAGTGCTTTGATAATTTAAATGTCTCCATAGCTCTATGATACAAGTTAGGATGAAACACATGAAATGCATTGCTACCTGGAACAGCTAATAGCATAAAATATAAACTTGTAGCTTTTAAGCAAGAAAGTCTGGAGTCTTCGTCTGCCATACTCGACTGACCACTTTTCATTAAGTAAGCCAGAACAGCAAGTAAGCTGTGCGAGTTTATATTCAGAGCTGTAAGTGTCTGCCAGGATACCTCTGGTTTCTGGCATCTTTCAAGCTGATTTGAATCTAAGTTTTCTGACATCCAAGCCTTCACAACCGTATGAGCATCTGTTAATAATACTCCCATATCCTCACTGTCTAAGTGAAGAAGATATTCGTCAGGAAGATCCTCCACTATTAAGAATTCTCCATCCCACACAGATTTAACCCAAACTTGATTTAAAACATTTAACTTAAAGCTATCAAATACCTGAAGAGGTTCCATGACTGCGATTTAAATAACATGTGATTAATTCTTGAATTAACAGGACTTTTTGTCACTCTAAAACAATATATACATAACCCTACTTAACATATATAAAACACTGTTACAATTACTGCCATACAGAATTTAATGAATGACTATGTTACCTTAATTCAGTATAATATATATTTCCTTGTGCTAGATGTAACTGATGATTATCAGAATAAAAATTGTATTTAATATATTGTTTTATTCACAACATAACACCAAACATCTCATACTCAAATGAGATAGTGCTGCCATGTGGCGGTAATCTTTGAAATATACATTTGAGCAGCAACTATTAACTAAAGGGATTTCTATAATTTCTTTTCCAGATATGGGAAAAGAGATTTCTACAATTGATGATCTCACTGTGGAAAGTGCAAGAGAAGGACCAGCTTATGCCCGAATTAGAGTTTTACAATATACAACAATGACTCGACTATTCAGTGAAGTTATGCAAGAATATAACGAGTCCCTAATGAAGTATCATGATAAGTGTTCGTCCCTTTTACAACGTCAAGGGACCCTGAGTATGTAAATGATTGGTCAAATGTTTAAAACCTGCAAAATCTAGTGCAATATTTAATTTACTAATTTACAGCGAGAAAAAATATCACTAGTGTGGAATTAGATGAGCTTACAGAGGAAAGAAATTTGTTTGTGGACAATGCAAGTATCTAATGCTCCTAAGTCTTATTTCAGGAATTCAAAAGACATAATTGCTAATTTTATGTTTTCAGATTCTTGAAGATACTAGACTAGTTAAGCAGCAATTTTCGGATATACAATCAAGACACGACGACATTATTAAACTGGAGAAATCTCTCATAGAAGTGCGCGATATGTTCACGGAAATGGCATTTCTAGTGGAAAAGCAAGTCAGTATAGCTTGCAATCAGTTATTAGTATCTGAATAAGGATGACAATAATGTAATTAAGTATTTCAGGGCGATCAGTTAAATTGTGTTGAATATTTTGCTGGGAAAGCTACAGATAATATTGACGGTGGACGTAATGAGATTAATCGAGCAGAAAAGAAAAGTCACAAATGGAGAAAGGTATATCTAAAATTGATTTTGAATATGTATGTAAACTCAATATACTATGTTACTAATCGATAAACTTTTTTTTCCAGCGGAAAATCAAATTTATTATAATTATTGTTACAATTATTGTCATTCTCTTGCTAATAGCTATTTTCTGTTAAAAATAGAAGTCTCATGTACATGCAAAATAAACTATTGTTATTACATAAAAAGAACTTATAAAGTATTTAAAAATTAATAACTTTTTATACCATAATATGATTCAGATGTCACAATCCATGTCGCACTCCATTTCTTTTTCCGATTTCTCAGATTTTGGGTAAACATAGTTTTTGAAAAACATGACAACACCCTTAGCAGTTGGTCTTGATTTGTAATCTGCGTCAGTACACGTATAGAACAGTTCCAAGACTTTTTTATATTCTGGGCCTAATTCGATAGCAGGTAAAGCAGGTCGCATACCTAAAAGGACAATTAAAATAAAGTTTGATATAAAGAATACTGTACATAACTGTATACATATAATATATTGAAAATTTGAGTGCAGAAAGTTACATGTAACATACCAAATCTTTTACGCGTTATTTCCTTAATAAGTTCTACACTTTCATCCAGGTTTGGATCATTATTTTCTTTATTATCAGGGATTTCGTTAGCAGCAAACGAATCATCAAATGAAGTTTCAAATATTGAATCATCATGTTCTACGTATGGTGGAGACAGAGCTATCATTTCCCATATTACAAGACCATAAGCCCACATATCTGCTTTATTCGTTACTGGTCCTTCCACTAAAAAACATCAATATAAATTGTAATCAAATATACAGAAGATGAATTACTAAACTTCAATATAAAAAAACGAAATGTCCTAAACAACTCACTGTCTATGATTTCGGGAGCACTCCAGCACTCTGTTCCCACATATTTAAATTCGCCCTTCGATCTGTCCAATTCTAGAGACTTTGTCAATGGTAGAGAAACTCCAAAATCACACAATTTTACGACTTTACAGTTATCAGATACCAGCACATTATAACTTTTTAGATCGCCATGAAGGATATATGCTGTATGATGCAAATACTCTAAACCTTTGGCAACTTCAAAGCCAATTCTTAAGATATCATCTGCTGAGAACGGATTCATATCGTTTTCTACCATTCCTTCAATGATGTCACCTATCCACAAGGAATATATCACAATGATTAACAATTTAAAGATCGTTTTAAACTTTTATCTTACGCTACTATTGTTATTGAACAGATACCTAAGGAGACTTCTAATTTCTCCATAACAAGACACGCCTCTCCATGGGAGGCTTTTGTAAATGCACGAAATCCGACGATGTTTGGATGATTAAGTTTGCAAAGTATTTCTGCCTCAAGGCAGATACGCGTGTCATGAACTCTGGTGCCAAAGGCATTACGATTGACTTTCTTCAGGGCCCAAGGCGATCTAACGAAACCAACTTTCGGTGATCTTTCCAAAGTAAATACATTAACGCCTAATGAAAAATGTATATAGTATTAAAAACAGAATTAACTATAGGTACCATACACAACGGGAAATATAATTTTGCTTACCCGTCCCGTAACCTATCTTCTCCAGATATGGCGATGGTGGAATCTTTATTGGCGTTTGCAGGTCCGGATTATCCTGTAATCTACTTCGACATTTCTTTGTAGTAGGAGTTCTAAATTCTGCCATTACACTGTATAATGTTAGAATATTAAGTGTTACAAATGTTCTTAACGCTCCAAGTTTTAAAATTCCACCTGTTGACGGTTTGCTAGAATTTAAACTAATTGGTAACGACGCTTCATGTCTGCCAACAAAATCTGTTATATGCCAAACGATTATTCGTGTTTAGGATAAATATGTATCTATAAGTTATAATCTTCTGCAATTCTAAGATCTAAGCTGTAATATAAATATCTCTAATTTATTATAATTTAATTAAATATATGGAATTAAATCTCTACTACTTTGTTCCCGCCGTTGGTAAAACTGGGTAAAACTATTGGAGGGAAACAGACTGGAGCAGATACAGAATTACGAACCAGCAATGAAGGTGGCCTGTAGACAAAATAAGTATGCCATGTATTTCTACGTAAAAAGAATGATGATACATAATTTATTAGCAAGTGTAAATAACGGATCTATAATCTAAAATAATAAATAATCAAATTCTATAATATCGTTGTCGGCATTAAGCGATACATTGTCTTTCACTAACGTCACATTGAAGCACAAATTTTCAGTCAGAAAAAATGTCGATAAATGGTTTACATTAATAGAATCTAAGAAACTACAGCTAATTCTTTCATAACCATCGGAAAGGATCTAAAGGAGAAGCCTTGAAGGGTGGAAGATTTCTAGCAACTGGCCTCAATGATTCTATTCTGGAAGGTACTGCCGCTTTCAACGGAATGGGGTTAGATTTCCATGGTTCTGAAAAGGTTCTAAACCTTTCGACACCATCCAAATTGGGTAGATCAAGACGGAGTTCTTCCTCTGGGGAAATAGCTATGTCCTTAAATCCCGGAGGAATAGGACCAATTATACTGATACGCCCTGGCCTGGTAATCTCATCAGGAGATATCGTAACGCTCTCTATCATTGTAATATTAATTGGCCTTAAATCATTTATCCGTAAATTGTTGTTCTCTTGAAGGGACACACCAGTAGAATCTTCAGACTCGAAGACAGGCATCTGTTGAGGATCCTGAATCGTATGTCTGGCTATTCGCATTGCTGTTGCTCGACTACTCTTATCATCATCATCCCAACTTCTCAACTGCTTCGGATCTCCTCCGCTCTCTTCAAGTTTAGATAAGATTTTTTCATTATCTTCAATATCACCAAACTGCTTATGAAGTTTATTATGCGTTTTTATACTTACGTCATTTACATCTTTATCCATCACCTTCTTCTTAGGATTATCCTCTGTAGAAAGTTCCGGTTTTACGGAATCTGAATCCACGCTTGTATCTTCGGCCAGCTTTAACATCTTCAAACTATCGGTACTTTCTTGGCTTATTAAATTATCATGATACTCTTTTGTAGTCTCCTCATATTTATGTGTCGTTTTTGGTGCAGAAGCATCCCTTTCTATCGGCCCTGGTTCGTTTGAGCCATTATCGATTGTTTCCAATATTTCATCGTCCATTGTACCAGAAGCCGGAGTTGTTGGCCCGGAAATTTGGCGTTCGTCGTTCTCGCTATTCTGAGTTTTCGAAGAGTCACCATGGTCTCCTGCAGGACTCAATTTCGAAAATACTAAAGGTACAGAATCAAAAGAGAATAAAGTCGTCGATTTACTATCAGATTTATCTGCATGTTCTTCAAGTTCTTCTTGTTTCTTCAATTCATTTAAAAGTTTCACTTCATCCACTGTCAAGACTCTTCCATTTCTAACAACCGAAATACTAGTAGCTGTTTCATAAACGACGCGTTTCTCATTACTTGAATTTTTCACCAGTTCCTTGTCTTTGATTTTAAGTAAATTTACCTCCATATCCTTATCGTTACTCGACATTTCCACACGTTTCTCTTGTTGCATATTGATTAACTTTTCATCCGGTGATGACTTTGAATCCGGCCTCGCAGAGGCTGCGGGCTTATTGATTTTCAATATTCCCTCTTCCGGCGTTATCAAAGAAGTCCCAGTTTCAGATTCTTCCAAGTTTCGAGCAAAAATTCTCTCGGCTTTGATCTTTCTCAAGCTTCTCTTTCGTACGGATTCACTATTCCCACTTTGAGCCTTCTCCTCGTAGATATTTCTATTTTCATTTTCCTCATCCTGAAGTGTTCTGCGTCTACTTGCTACTTGAGGACGTCTACGTATGACTCTCCTTCCTACTGCATAGGATTCCGTAGAAGCTTCCACAGAAGATTCCGGCGTGGTAGTTTGTCTACCCGGCCTTGGTCTTCTACGAAGAAAGTATTTCACATCGTTATCGGTATGATTATTAGAAATATTCTCAACACTCGCTGCAGTGGTTTCTTCCTTAACAATCGAAGCATTTCCAAGGACATGTGGGAAACGAGACCTAGTTTCCTCGACATTAGAAGATATAGGTGGCAAGACAGCTGATACCTCTGAAGCAGGTTCCTCTCCAGATGATCGTTCCATCTGTAAATTATCTCCCATATCTAGATTCGAAAGTGATGTAACTTCTTCCGCCTCTAACGAAGCTCTATTCAAGATGGGAGCATCAGGAGAATGAGGTCCTTGATTGGTTTGAATCTTTTCTTCCTGGATGCCCGCGGGAAAGTCATTTTCCTTTGGTAAACTCCTCCTGGATTCTGGTTCGATTTTCATGGAATCTGTAGGAAATCCTCTATTTGAATCCCTCTGGATGTTGAGACGCCTCCTGACCATCATCCTACGGAACTGACGCCTTGGACCCTCTTCGAGATTTCTTATTTTATTATTCAACGGAGCATCGATTATTGGTACATTAATGTCATTAACTGGCTTCGTTACACCGCTGTCGTTCGGATGAATGACGCTCTCGTCATGCGTGAACGTCTCTGACGGCAGTCTCTGTCTCGGAAAATAATCCCTCGTCGCTCCGGAGGCTTCCGGTGTAAATTTAGTCGACGTGCGCGAACCAAAGTTCACATTGTTTTCTTCTAGGAGCGTCAGAGACTCCTGCACTTCGGGATCTTCAACATCGTGTCTATTCACACCAGCTAGGTGTTCTACCTTTGACTCAAACGTGGTAGCCGGCATTATCGAATCCTGACGAACAAATCCGTGCTTCTTGGGAAAATATTGAGGCCGTTTACGAATTAGATTGTTTCTCATAGACTCAGGTGGACTTGGAGGACGTGTCCTTGTGGAAGTTATAGCAGTTGTCACTTCTACAGGAGCTAATGGAATTGTACCAGCTGTGGTTGCAACGGTAGCAGCTGAACTTGATGCAATCTCAGCTGTAGACGGAACGATTTCTACGGGCACGGGTACAGCTGGTACAACTGGTAATCGATCAAGAATCTTACGAGGGTGTCCAATCGTCATGGTAACTCTGAATATACTTGCTCTCTCCTGATTATTATTATCAGTTTGAGACCTACTTCCCAAATCCTGATCTCTCGGAAATTCACTTGTACTTCCATCACCTGAATGCTGCGCAGTATGTTTATGGGACACTTGTGGAGTCTGTGTATCGTCTTGAGTAGGCATTTTCAGAGACGACAGCGGTCTTTGAAGTCTTTTGGGAATGTTCTCACCATCGAACGCTGAGAACTTTTCTTTTGGTATTTCCGGCTGACTGGCGTTCAGCATCTCGAAAGTTCCTGCTGGCAATCTCAAACGTGGTTTAAAATCTCCCTGAGATTCTCGGACATGACCTACGTTGACTCTTTGACGTTGCGAAATCACTCTCGCATTTGGGTAATCTTCTGCAATAGTTGCCGTAGCATGTTTCACGTTTCCACGATTCCTTAGAAAACTTTGTCCCTGTCGGTGGGGTAATTTCTCCTTGGGCTGGGTCATCGGAGCGTTCAGACGAATATCTACGGTTCGATTTTCTTGAGGTATTCTCCCCGAAATCAATGCCACATCTGTCGCTTGAACGACGACACTTTTCAATCTTTTCTCTTGAGGAGTCTCACTTAAGTTCTGCGTCAACACGGAGGATTCCGTAGTCATTGCGGAAATTTCGTGTTGCTTTGTTTGTAGTCCTACCGGAATCTTCGGAACGATCAATGGAGCAAAAATTCTGACTCCTGATTGTCCATGATCGTTAGGAATCGCTTGAGGCGGGCTAAAATTTTGAATTTCAATGCTACTCGTTATCGGGATCTGCGACCTTGTGATTATAGGTGGAATGTTCGTCGTGGTGGTAGTGATTGTTGAATTCATGGAAATGCCAGAAGTCAATTGAGAAACTGAGCTGCGTAAATTATGCAGCGTGTTTAAAATCAAAGTTGAGAATGTTGAAGTTTTATTTTCAGTCGGTGTTGTTTCTATGGTCACTTTCTTGTCTGGTTGAAAATTTTGAAATTTATCGAAATGACTTTGCTTTTGAAACATAAGTGGCTTTCTAATGTCCACTGGCAATGTTCTGAGTGGTTCTAGACTTTTGACAGAGGCGTCGACGTCTTTAGATTTCTCATATTTAGATTTTACAAATTCAAATGACGGAGACGTTATTTCTTCTTCTGGAATTTTAATACGCTCAGGTTTGTCTTGTTCGACAGGAACTCGAGTATTTTCGAAATTACGTAAATTTTCATTCCCTTGCTTCGTCCTTCTCAAATCCACGTACTCCGGGTACATGAAATTTAATGGCGGCGGTGTTACTCCCGACGGAAATCTTCTTGGACTGAACGGTGCTACTTCCGGTATCGTGTCTGGTTTCGTCAAGGCATTTTCCGATGCTATAATCTCCCTCACGGTGTCCAAAGAAGCCATACCAAAGTCTTGATTTTCAAAACTGACACTTGGTTTCCGGGAGACACCGGTGACATCTGTATTTTTAGCACTGAATCCTTGAGAAGCATCAATCAGCTCATTTTTTGAATGGATTTCAAAACTGGCAGATACAATTGGAAAAGTTCTTTCAGTCCTATTCGTAGAGTGATCTTGTGTATTTCCAGATGCCTGATTGCCATTTATATTTTGATTTTCCGACGACTTCCCAGATTTATGAACAGTTGCCGAGAAAGAATCAGGTTCCTCTCCCCGAGATTGATCCTGAAAACTTACAGAAGACTCCCGAATATTATTGACACCCACTGTATTAAAATTTCTCTGCGAATTCGTCGTGGATATCGGGAAAGCATGCAGATCAAAATTGGCAGACTGATTCCGAAGAGTTACTTTCTGCCTGCTGATTTCTTCCTCACGATCCTTTGCCTCCTTTCGCTTTATTTCCTCCAAGTATTCCGGATACATAAATCCTACCGGTGGTACATGAATGCCAACTGGCAACTTCTGCACCGGCGGACTTGTTATTTCCGCTAACAATTTCTTTTTGCCGCTCGTTACTTCCGGTCTAGTAACACTGGCTGGTATAGGAGGAAGTTTCGGTGCCGGTGCCAATGGTGCTAATGGTTCCAGTGGTCGCAACAGTGCCAAGGGTGTTAACGGTGGTCGTGATATCAGTGGCGCAGGCACTTCCGGTTTTGAAACCTTCACTGTTTTACGTGAATCAATATATTCCGGATATACAAATGGCACTGGAACTACTATGCCAGGTGGAAGCTGATACTTTTTTCTGTAGGTAGTAGATGACGTCGCCAGATTTTCTTTTTCAAAATTTTCATTCAATGCCCTAGCATCCCTACGCGAAGACAGACCGCAGCATCTGATGTATCCATCCACTTGGCACGCCGGAAACGAACCAAGATCTTTGTCTTCTGGAACGGAACCAAATATCTTTGGACACTCTTGAAATGGTATACAAGGACACACAGCATCCGGAAATTTCAATCCCTGATTGTTTTGTGGAGGGGATGGTGCGGACCAGAACACCGCCTGGCTAAGGCCGATAAATTGAATGAATCTGAGTAGAAAAAAAAAACAGAAAACATAACAATATTAAAACCATGAAATTAAAAAATCAATCTATAAAAATCCAGGTAAATCAAGGCACATACACAGCACGGTTCATATTTCTTTCTATCGTATCAACTAATGGAAATCACAAAAAAAAAACAATTGCTCCGTATATCCTGAAATCCAATATTCTACCTACGCAAAGTCTGTGTATATGAAAAAGAATATCTGTAACAGCCGAGCTTAAGTTTAAACTCAGTATATAAATTCATGTTTCTATAAGCTTCCTCGTGTCCGGACAAATATTGTAATATATTAAGCAGACTAGAAGTATTAGTTCTCACAAATATTTGTATTATTTATTACTATCGAAATGAGCTCTCGCTACGTACCGTATAGTTTTGTGCAACGTCAAAGACCCCATTTTTGGGTCGTGTTAACGTCGCGACGCAACGAAGTGAATAGAACACACCAATTTTTCCAATAACTCGCGTGCGTTCCGTTACATTCCATTTATGTTATACCGCCCCACTCTCTGTCCTCAAATTTGGTAGTCACGACCCACCTGCTTTTCTCTCATCCCTTGGAAATCTCTTAACCCGCAGGCCACAGAGAGAAAGCGAGGGCGCCTTATACGAAGCCCTGCGTCGTTTTGTAGAAAACTGAATTTCCCATCAGAACCACGTGTCTCATTGCGGTTCAAATATTTTGAATTTTATCGACCGAAAAGTTTCACATTTCTCGAGCAGAGTAAAGCAAAAGTTTCTCAGAAAAAAGTTTGGTAACGTACGTCATCAATCATAGTCACGTAAACACGAGGGAAAAAACAATGGTAATAACTAATAGCTGTTAAAGGTTGAAAAAACTTGTTGCTACTAATATTTTTTCTCTCTTTAAACTTTCATCGTAAGAAAAGTATTTTACTGTGGCCCTACTCGACAAACATGAGACCCATTCTCTACGTTTTATTAAAAAAACGTCAGACGCCATGCGTTATAATTTATTTCACAATGCCTCCCATCTCTCCGCTGCTTAATTTGTTTTCGTATATTGGATTATACATATTTCATTTCACCTTCCTGAAATTTCTTTTCGTAGCTATGGAAAAGGGTCAAGTCTGTCCTGTGCGAATAGCTGGTAGTAATTTATCATTCGCAATAACCATAGACCAATGTTACTACTTCTCGAAGATATCAACTTAGTTCTCCAAGCAGTTAAGAAAGTATTTGTTGAGAAAATTTTCTATCCGCTTCTTCTCGGAACAGCTGAGCATACTGAAATATCTCGACATTGTCGAAGTTAGTAAATATGGAGTGTACAAATATCGATTTTCAAAATTGGCTGAAGACTTGTTAAATTGTTAAAATTAATCCCGTGTAACAAGAAGAATATTAACTTTAATAACGAATCATTGAAAGTTTTGATAAATTCTTTAGTTACACTTGTCTATGCACTTAGGACCCGTTAACTATGTCACGTTTCTATTACTTTCGAATACTTTTCACTGTAATGCAGCACGCACTAGAACAAATGTAATGACTAATCATTCTGCAGTTCTGAAGCAACGACAGAGCATCGCTTATGCACACAAAACTAAGAATGTCAATGGTAATAAATCTTTGAAATATTTCCATGACACGAGTAATTATGTATCTGTGACGAGAATAAGTCATTAAGAAGCAATTATGAGAAATATCAAAGAGTTTAGTAGAACAGCAGAGATTTGATTGGGGAGACTAAAAAGCTAATCAGAGAGCCATAGCGAACCTCGTAGATGTCACGTTAAAACATAACTTAGCAAGTAGCTAATTGCTGCTCATTGAGACAACTAATTATTCCAGACTGTATTTTACAGTAGAAAAAAATATCTGAACATTTAAGCCTTAAATTATGTCTCTCGCTGTACATCTTATTCATACATGCGCGCGATTCGCTAAAGAATATTTTTATAATATCTCTCTATAAATTAACAGTAAAAAAAACATTCTTTTCAATTCATTTTCTTTCTTCTCTGTTTGTGTACGGCAGTGCCACTTTAATATTCAGGTACCAGAGGTCCTAGCAGTTCTCTAATGAAGATAAATTGATGGTGACGAAACTTTAGGGGCTAAACGTGTAGTCAAGGTTCGCTTGAAGTTTCATAATGAAATGGAGTGAAAAAGATGTATATACCTATCTACGTAATAAGTTATCTTAATGCGCAGAAACTCCAGTTGCGAATATGGTGAACAGGAGAAGCAACGTGCATCCTACACGTGGACAGATCTACCTGGGTGAGAGTTTGCGCATTGACCGACCTCCCGTTTTTAAGGGATGTCTCAGAGCTACACAGGTTCAAGGGATGAAGTTCGCTACGACGTTTTGCGCCGTCGACATCGAACAGGTCATGAGTTCGTATTAGAGTTTTCAATTGCATAGTGTAACTGCGGCCTGTTGGATCAAAGGAAAAAGGTGATTTTACTTGCTGCGAAAATTGCATAAATAGTTCCTTACGTTTCGAGTAGTCCATTACAAGCGTTAATGAATTCATGAATAATCATTTATTCAGAGCTCTGTACGTTGAAGTTTAATGTACTCAGGATGTACCGGATTTTCGGTGCTAAGAATGACGCTGAAAGTGTTCGTTTTTTTTTGGTGTAGGACGTCGCAGATATTAAATCAATTAACGGATAGTGACTTCAGTTTGGGCTAGAAAAAAAAATTAGATTGTATTAAATACAAATAAATGTCTATTACAGGTGAGATAGATATATGTTAAAGAATTTACTCGGATGCCGATAACTGAGAGAAAAGTTTGATTTTAAATGTCGACTCTAATAATGTATTTGTCAGAAGTGTTAGTTCTCTGCCGTATCACTTAAAGGAATGGGAATACCGAAAATTTGATAAGGTAAAAAGATTCAGAATTACGAGATATTTTAGAAATTCCTCAAAAATAAATAAATTCTTAACTCTGTGCGCTTGATAATTTTTCTTTGAAATTCTGTGCTAAGATTAATTAGATTTCTATTTATATACTTGTAGTTTCTACAGAGGGCATACGCAAACGGAATAATGTAGAAAGTGTAAGCATCTTAAAAAGAGTTTGCCCTTTTGTAGCTGTAGGCATTATAAAGTAAATCATAAAAGAAATATGCAGACTTGTTTCTTATAGTTATACTGTAACAAGCAGCACAAAAAAACATGAATGATAATACACGATACCCATTAGGAGGTAGATAAAGACCCCCTGTTTATGTGGTAAATTGGAAATTAGACGGGACGAAATTGAAAAGTTTCATGCTATAACATTGAGGGGAGTACAATGGTCTAAGGGCTCCATTGTAACTTTAATAATGAATATTTTTTCTTAAACAACGAGACCCGTAAACTTGACAATTTTTATGCAAATCGTCGTTACACGTGAACGCACCCTTTTAAATAGAAATTCATTCATTAATTTTCCAAATTAAATATAATCATTGTTTGAAGAAGTTTTGACTTCGTTTAATCAAATTTACCCAAGCAGAATCAAATTTCCCTCACAAAGTTTTCTCAATAATTTCAGGTCATGTTAACAGGATTGATCGATGGGTGCGTAACAGGAAAGCATTCGAATATATTCCTTAAAAAAAAAACAAAAAAAACCAGTTTATCATCATACATACGTAATTAATTCGTCTCAAATTTCCTAGAGCGTTCGTCTGCTGCGATAGTAACTACTCCACAGAGAGATACGAGCCATTTGGAGATGACGAGGAGGCTATTAGGAAGGAACTCCTTTACATAGAATGGGCCGTGCACAGAATAGCCACCCCAGCCATTTTGACCTTTGGACTCCTGGGAAACATTTTGACTTTGGCTGCTTTATCAGGACCGTCGTTCCGCGGTGTGACGTATTTATACCTGACAGGCTTGGCTGTAGCTGATATAGGTGTCCTAGTCTCCTGGATACCAGTCGGTTCGCATATCTCTATAAATAATACATTCATGAACACAACCTTATCATGTATTTAATTTCAACCCCTCAGACATTCTACCGTATCGATTTATCATCCAATTATACAGTGACCCTATAAGAGATCGCCCCTTTATAAAATACTTCTCAATTTCTTTCCAGCCATAAGACTAGGATATGGGATTAATAAATTCTATTTAGCCGCACTCTATCACGCTCACATAGAACTCGTTCTTCTGCATACATTCATGGCTGCCAGCATTTTCATAATGGCCTCACTTACCGTGGACCGATACGTCTCAGTCTTCTTCCCAGCACGTTTGAGATCTGGAAATGTACGGCGCAATGCTAACTCACTGATCATTGGATCTTTCATGCTGGGTTTCGTGGTACAGTTGTAATCTTCGATTTTTACTTGAAATACTATATAGGACGATCTGAGAACATGTAAGATTTCGTTGCGTAGATCAGTATACCGCTTGGAGGTATGAGACTCGTGTACGAGGAGCAGGATGGTGCTGATGTAATATTTATATTACAAGAGAATACCTTCATCACTCGGAATGAATTATGGACAGCTTATCTATGGGGATTAGAGAGTCTTGTACGGATTGGACCATCTCTAGTCTTTGTCTTTCTTAATACATTGGTCATCAAAAGATTTCTTCAACTCACTGCCAAACGACGTAGGTTCCATGCAGTGTCTGATAAATATAGAGCGACGCACGTTGCGGAAACATCATCCCTGACGCGGAATCGTGGATACAGGTGACTTTATAATTATGGTGTTTTTGAGATTTGTATGGTGAATGTAATCTCCGTAGTTCTTTTTACAGGGAGGAGCAGCAGTTGGTTATCCTATTATCTGCTATAGTTATTTTCTTCTTTTTAACCACTACTCCGGCTATATGTGTCACTTTGTTATACCCAATAAAATTAGAAAAGGATTTGAATTACCAACGGATGCGGGCTATTGTTAATTTTATGGAAATCAGTAACTTTGCACTAAAATTCCTTCTTTATTTTGCGTGCTGTACTGATTTTCGTAGCGCTGCACTTCGTAGTTTTCAGGTAAGAGGATGGTACTCGTGGGAACTTTGATCGTTCGTAGGAAAATTGAGATTTGCATTTTTCTTATAGGGTCGATGCAAGGAGGAAGTACGGGATATGTCTCAGGATCCTCCTGTGGGTGAAATTGAGGATTTTAGTCGACATGGAACAACCTTTCGAATGTCTCCTGAACATACCAAACTGAATTCCCCAGGATCACCGTCGAAGTTGAATGAGGAGAAGGAATTACAGTAATCCTAAGTTGGATAATGCACTAAAATTATTTATACTTATGCTTATGGAAATATGCATATTATTCGGAAATTATATAGATCTAAGAGAAAAAAAGGAGTAATGATTTTTTTTTCGTGTTTAATTGATTTTACGTAGTTGAATGTAAGAAGAATTCTCTTACCACTTTCATTGATAAGTCTTAATATTACATTAAAAAATGTAAATACTTTACAAACTAGTATTTTTTAAGTAAATAACTCATTTCAATTTCAGAAACGTAGATTTTTAGCGTTGATGATGACTATAATAGTATTGATTCGGCACATATTCTCAACACTTATCTGATATTCGATATGCCTGATTAATATAAGCAATAAATTAATTTTCCATGTAATTATAAAAAACCTATCGAGTACAGTTCGTTAGTATGTAACGAGTATCTGCAGTGCAACGTAAAAGATGCATGATTTTTCAGATACTTAGACACTTTCATTTTCAGTATCTGTATAAGGATTATGCAGATATATTTACCAGTCCAAAAACTCTATAGATCAACCTTTGATAACTGCTATAGGTCTTAACTTGATACACTTATGAGAAATTCCAGCCGCGTGACAGGTATTTACTACATCGGTCACGTTCTTATAAGATTCCGGTGCTTCCTCCATAACAAGTTTAGGCGAGGCCACTCTGATAGATATTCCAAGTTCCTCAAGTTTATCCAACACTTCTTTGTAGTCCAAGTTACGCCGTGATTTAGCTCTAGATAAAGCTCGACCCTGAATGAATAAAATATGGAGAAGTTATTATTTATAGATGACGAAACTAATTATTAAATGAATCTGATTATATACTAACAGCTCCGTGGCAAGTCGAACCTAAAGTTTCCTGCATGCCCTGTTCAGTACCTGTGAGTACGTAACTACAGGTTCCCATTGTACCACCAATTAGGACTGGTTGACCAGTTAATTGATAATCAACTGGAATTAATGGATGATGTGGTGGGAAGGCGCGAGTTGAACCCTATCAAATTTTATCATTAGAGACTTATATAAACTGTATTCATTCAATATCCTTAAAGTTACCTTTCTGTGCACTAGGAGAGTCTTTTGCTTCCCATCAACTATGTGCTCTTCGATTTTAGCTATATTATGGGATACATCATAAATAACGTGCATGTCTAAATCGTCAGGACTCATGTGAAATTGCTTTGCAAAGGCCTGAATAAAGAAATAACAAGAATTAAACATATTCTTTGGCAAGTGATTATGAGACCTTAGGAAATTGAATGCAGATAAATACTTGACGACTAAGGAAAGTCATGGAGCTGCGGTTAACCCAGGCGAAGTTAGCAGCTGCGGCCATTGACTTTAGATAATCCTGTCCTTCACGTGAGTTAATATGCGCACATGCTAATTGTCTGTCATTTGTTTCGATATTATCTCGTTTCATGGCCTTCTCCATTTGTACCAGTGCATCTGTTGCAACCTGATGACCAAATCCTCGACTACCAGAATGGATCATGACACAAACTTGTCCCTTTTCTTCAATACCCATTTTACAAGCAGCCCATTTATTATAAATTTCATCTACTACTTGTATCTCAGCATAATGATTACCAGCACCTAGAGTTCCCAGCTAAAATATAACCTAGCATAAGTATCAAGATGTATCATTACAAAAATAAAAGATTTTTTGTAGTACCTGTGGAAGACCACGTTTCTTAGCTCTCATGGAAACCTTAGAAGGGTCTGCATTTAACATTCTACCATATTCTTCACAATGCTCTTTATCCTCGGCCCAGACATATCCTACAGAAATATTTGCCATAGAATAAATCTTAACCCTTAATATATATTTTTTGTACTTACCTTCTCGGAGGGACCAATCCATGCCCATTTCTAATGCTTCTTCTAAATCACGAGCAGTCATTGGTATAATTCCTTTTGAACCAACACCAACTGGAATATGGTCAAACATGCTCTGGGCAAGTTGCTCCTGTGGAAGGTTCACTGATATACAATTGTAAGCAATATATAATAGCATGATTATATATTATACGAATGAATATACCTTAACAGGTGCTACATCTTTTTCAAATAAGTTTGTTCGAAGAAGACGAACACCACAATTAATATCAAATCCTACTCCACCTGGAGAAACTATAGATTTTGGATCATTCATATCAAAGGCAGCCATGTTCCCTGTATATACATAATGTATAAGATTAAACTGTCAATCATATAAAGTAAATAATATCTTACCAATAGCAAAACCATAACCAGAGTGCACATCAGGAAGACCTACAGATTTCCCAACTATTCCAGGTAATGCAGCAACATTTGCAATTTGCTTAACACCAGGAAGAAACCCACCAATTCCGCCAGGTTTACATGCATTACGTAGCTCCTCCAACATTAGTTTTTCTAATGTATTATTAACGTAGAATACACCTTCAACCTTCGACAGCACACAAAATTATAGTGTAATAAAAATAACATGAAGAAAGCTTGCAGTATATATTAAATTACATACATTCATATTTGGCTGAAACCCTTTTTTGATTCTCCAACAGTAGTTATTAATTTTTTCCAAATATTTCAGTTCCTCTTGATACTGCCTGATAACCATTTTCCTGCAAGAAATTAAAAACTATTTATATTACTAAAATTATAGGAATTACACTAGAAGTCTAAATGATTAATCAAACTATATGCAAATAGTAACATATTTAAATATTTTTTTTAAATATCTAAACTCCATTATGAATCTTATTAAAACTTTTGCAACACCGCTCTTCAATGTAAAGATTATGTTATTCATCAGCGCGAAAAAATACTTACGCAAATTAATAATATCACAGGAAGGTTTTAGTTTTAAAATTCCTTAATCTCTGACACCGGTACGACAACGTTTAACTTTAGGGTTACAAAACCACGTCCTTTCAAATCAGAATCACCTTATGCTTGCTTTTCATAAGCAACAATTGATAGCATTCTAATTGGTTTTTGGAAAAGTGCAACTGATCAATATCCAATTAAGCCCGTTCTACGATGGGACTTTGTTGTAAATTATTTCTACAGGCCAATCGTAACATTAAAAAAGCGGAAAAGATAATGCTGATTGGCTTATGGAACTGACTCACGTCAAACGTCTACTGGCAATGTCCCATTGCAAAACGGGCTTTATAACACTGCGCCGACTCCGTTGCTTTGGAAAAAAAAAAAAGTTATCCTTGTATTAAAAGAGTCACTTTATGAACGTGCAGGCGCACCTGTTTTCAATTGTTGGCGGTTAAGAATTTGAAGAAGCGTTAACCTAAAATATTATGACAGTTCTACGTTGTTGAAAATGACGCATTCTAATGCAATAACTCCCGTGCATATTAAGAAATTAGGTATTATATTTTAGTTTTGCTACTGTAATGTATGTTTGGTAAATAATGTAACTTTTTTAGTACACGAAGACTGTTATATCATGTATCATCTGTCTAAGGAATTTTTCTTGCATTCATTTTCAGGACATGCAATTGATGAGATACGTTCCAGAGCTTTGGATAATATTATTTCCAAATTCGATCATGGCTTTGGTTGTGATTGTGATGCTGTTAAAAAGGAACTCATAATGAAATTATTTAATTGGTTCTCTTTCGAGGTAGTAATACAGCCAGAAAAAGTTTTGGACTTACTGTACAGATTAGCGAAGGTAATTAATTACAAATAATCCTATTGAATTTATAATTTTTTGAGTTTTGAGTCATTCATAAAAATTCAATGTTTAGGTAGTTGTAAATAGTATTATTTATTCTACTTATATTTTAACAGACAAATGAAGGAAGCTTTTTAAATGCATTTGGCAAACTTAGATTTCAAAATGAATGTCATGAATTAAGATCAAAACTTGATTCTACTTGGCACGACAAGTTAAATCTTATCGAGGAAGCTGTCCTTAATTCTAAACAGCAAGGTCCTATGGATTCTGCTGGAACACGGTCGAAGGTATTTGTACTTAATGCACAATCTTAAAATAAGATATTAAATTCCTTGTCGATCTTATATGTTTATTTTACAAAGACTGTAGGTTCTCCCACCAGGAACCATGAGCAATATGCAGGGAAAACATACGATCATCAAATTGGAGATGGAAACTTTGAATCAGAATATCCTAACAGTTCTAATAATATACATGCATGTTCAGATAGGTAAAACATTGAGTGTACATATAACTAATATAGTTTTATAGATATAAATGTTTTTTAAATGCATCATTGCAATGAACAGCACAATACCATTCGATTTGACACTACAATGCGGAGATGGAACACACATCTCTAAGAAAACAGAGGGTGGAATAAAGTGGTTAGTACTGCCATGGCAATCATTAGTTACATCGGACAAAGGAGTTTTGTCAGCAGTAGAAGAAGCATTAAGTAATACTATGGATACGAGTCTGATATTGCATACTTGTCAATTTATAACTAACGTAATGTTACAAGATTTCCCTGCAGAAGTGTTTCTTCAAAGGCCAGCTATAGTTTCGGTAAAGTACCTAAACAGTTTGCAATATGAATCAACAAAAAGCCTTTTAATTTTACATAATCAAATAATATTCTTTTCTATAGGTATTACACACACTAATTAATTCCAGTGGAAATAGTTCGGAAGTCAGTATGAGAAATGTCGTATCCACAGTATTAAAAACTTTATACAAACTTACACGTTCTTTAAGATTTCGTATATACTATTACTGCGATCCCTGTGTGGCAAACAAAAAGCAAAAGGTAGTACATTTTTTATTACACTCTCATATAAGACTCTGAAAAAAGTTGCTAAATTAGTTACTTCAAATTAATTTCCATTGCATCTAGCTAATTTAGTCTATATTTCTAATAAGTTGTTAGCAGGGAATTTAGAAAGTATCGCCTATCCGTCTTCCGAAGATAGAGATAGTCCTGAGGGCGGCCTACCAGAAGCCAATTACCAGGCATACCAATCAGCGGTATATAATTATTATCTATTAATTACTATTACTCCAACATTATTATAAGCACGGAGTTTAGCTAAACAATTATAAATTTGTATAGGGAACGAGCGATCGAAGTCAAAGTATTATGGATAACGTTGATGAATCCGTATTGCAATTGCAACAGATGACAATACCTATGTACTGCATAGAATCTCTGAAGCACGTTATCACATTATTAAGCATTCCAATTAATTCTACATTCCCACTGAAAAATGTTAAATACGTTATGGACTTGACTTATGAGCTCGTTCAACTACTTATTACCAGTGTTATGCCAACTATTTGGCTATGCAGCGATGGAGTGGCATTAAAGATTCACGAGGATTTAAAATCATTAATGCAATTATTCGGCGAAGTAATGGAATATTTTGGGAATTACAATACCGTGGATCATTGCAGAATAACATATCTGCATCTTGTGTGTATTGTTAACAAAATGCTCAGTAATATCGTACCATTGGAATTGGCGGATTTGGTGCTGCCAAAATCTTTGAAAATATCAATATCAAATGCTATTATGGATGCTCCAATTTACCTATTGTATCCGGCATTACATTCTACTCTGCAAGAATATGCACGTGTGAGTATCTTATTGCTTTGAGTTGTGAAATGATCGTGAATTCTATTGCTATGATACACATTCAATTGCGAAATTGCCTCTTTACTATTCTTAATGAATGACTGTTATTGGCTTACAGCAATTTCATGGAAAGGATGAAACTGACTGTGTAAAATTATTCGATGAAACACGTTTAATTATAAAATCAATGAAAGCTGCTATATCTCTATTAAAAGATTCCACTGATCGATCTCATCCGGATGTATTAAAGACAATATATGCATCAAAATTGAGTTTGTCTTATCATAAAAATTTAATCATTGTTAAAAAAGCAGTATCATGTTTACAACGTATCAACCAGTAAGTAAAACTGAGATATATGTCCAAAATTATACCGAAAGACAAATTCATGACGAACTGTTTGTTTTAAGTAATGAGCTGGATAAAGAAAGTCAAGCTATTGCGACTAAATTAACTCTTGGTCTACTAGCAAATGGAGATGCTGACATACAGTGTGCAATGTATGCCGAATGCCAAGATTTAGTAAAGAGAATATTAGGTGTCTCATACTCCAAAGAAAGATACACTTGGGAAAATATTAAATTCTTATTCGAACAGAGTATATTCACAGAAATTATCTGCCACGGAGTGACAAATGAGGATGAGAAGGTACTTAGAATAGAGTTCCTCGTTACAATTTTTTACAGCTAAGCCTCAGTTCATTTGTTATCACTACAGATAAAAAATATGGCAGAGGAGATATTAATCTACATGTTAAAAGGAAAGGTACAACTAGGAGAAAATGGATGGATACAATTTTTAGAGGCCATCGTACCAGTACTGGGTCTGTTGCAATGCCTTGCACATCCATCTACCACGCTTGGGAAGTGTATAACAAAAATGTTAGATCCTGACCTATCCACTAGTATACAGCTCGCAGATATAGAGGTATGTAATATATATCACTCAAGGAGGAACGAATGATTTCGAATTTTTATCAGAATAGGTCATCTAGCAAAACTTCAATTGACTTTTCATATCCAAAGGTTTTGAAAGGAAACATAAGGCTTCTATTCTCGCCCGATCATGACATCAGAGAGGAAGCTGTGTGCCGATTGATCTGGCTTCTTGGAAAGGAAAAAGATTCTACTCAGAAATTACCAAGATTATCCTCTTTACATGGCCTTCCCCTTAGTTCACTTTGTATCTTTGAGCGACAGAATTCCACCAAGCAATCACAAGGCAACTATCAGGTTACCTATTTATCGTATCTGTCGAAACTTTATTACAAGCGATTGCCACGGAGATGCTGCACAGGGTTTTAATCAAGCATATAAATATCCTTCATAAATAATTATAATTTTAGAGAAGCAGCTTATTGTCTGTGCTTGAAATGCTGAATGCTCCTGGTGTTGAACCAAAAATGCGAAAATCAGCTCTTGTGCAAATTAGCGTTATGCTCACTGACACGTCATTGCACAAACTCTTTGTTACCGAAAATGGTGTGACGTTGATTTTAAAGATATTTACAAGCGCTCTGGTACGTTATTTCCCATTTACTACTTAACATTACAATTTTATGCAGAATAATGCTTAGTCCGTACCTAATTAAGCGGGTTATGACGAGGGTACTTATTGATAAGTAATTCTGGGTTTTTCCAGGTTGAAAAGGAGTACGCTAACTATCCTGACTCGGTAATACCGATACTAACTATATTGAAATTGATCTCATCCACGGATAACATAGTGAGACATGATCTATCAATCAGAATCGATGTTTTCCTAAACATCCTCAGAAGTATGTATAGAAATAGGTGCAATATCCAGACAAAGATATTGGTAGTCTTTAGAAAATAATGTTAAGGCTAATCAAACATTTTCATTTGCTTTACTATTCATATATGTACTTGAAATTTATGGAGACAGTGGTACTCAATGACGCGGGGAATTATTTCAATGGGATAAGTCTTTGTTTGCATAATCCTCCTTGACGTTAAAACCGCACCAAACAGCTGATTGGTTGAATAATTGGAAATTTCAAAAATACTTTGTAATTCTCTACAATAAGCAGTCGTGCTCAATAATCAGCTTATCATTATCCTCAGTAATTATTAATCCGTCTTTGAATATCTTATCTTTTTTCTAGGTCTCTTTTTATTCCCTAATAAGGAATGCGTTAGGATTGATGCTTCGCATCTGCTATGTTTACTATTGTATAACGAATATATTATGAGACTTGGAGAGAAACACGTAGACTCGTCGAATAAATTAAATATTTCTCTCCCTCATATTATTGTCTCTCGAATGAGACTACCATTCCTTTGTAAATCTCACTGGAAGACTAGTATCCACAGACGCTCTGATGTATCTGGTAAATTGCATTTACTCTCTTGTGAAAATAACGAAAATCTGTATTCTATATTTTAATAACCATTTTTAGTCCTTCATAGCAGCAATCAAGTTGCTCTAACATTCGTCAGACAATTCTGGGCATGGGAATGGAATGCTGGTGCGAATATGTTATGGCAATCTTGGGAGACCCTAAATGATTCAGATATTACAGAAAAACTTATGATACGCGAACAGGAATTTGCTACTCTTCAGTATACATTACCTCATTATTACTGTCAGCGACAACTTTATAATATTCAAAATTCAACCACGCATGATGGTGTCTCGTGTGCGCTTGACTATCTTACAATGTAAATACTGCATTATTAATACCACAATGTTATAATGTCCACGCTGTTGTTATTGAGGATTTAATTATTCCATTTCTTGCAGGTACTTGAGATTTTATAATATGTTAAAGTGCGAGCAAATGGATAATATAAGTTCATTGCCATGGGAACAGTCGTTCGAACGATTTTTATTATCGCATCCAACCAGCAAAGAAGATTGTGATTTATTTGTCAATGTTTTATCATTCCTTTATATATTTATTAACGTCACAAGGGATGGTAAGAATATTTCCAATAGACGTGATGCTCACTCTCTGATAATAGTATAACGAAATATACTATTTATTACAGAAAAGAATATGTGGCTCTGTAAGATAATGAAGAACATGACAAAATCATTGGCTGACTTATTTAGAAGTTTAGATACGAACAACCAAGATGTCCATCAATCAGTATTGAGGCTTGCGAGAGCTTGTTCAGCAATAGAGCAACAGGAACAGACTGATTCTAAAGATTCGAAAGACACATGGATTAATTTTATAGAGCTTGTTGTATCAAATCTTTGTTTCGGAGATCAACAACACTTTTATAATTTAGGTTTGTACACCGTACAACATTATGATTACAGTACATCGTACTCTGATCAATGAGATGATTACTCTTAATAATTACAGCTTACCTCGATTGGCTTTTGACATGCTTGACATACTTGACTGGAAAGTGTCAATGGAGTAGTCACAAAAATTTATTAATATCATTAGGAAATGCTTTAATGGAACTTATCATATCATTCCACGGAGCAGGTACAGTCAGTTACATGGGTCTGTCAATCACAAGAAATTCAATAATCTGTCTGAATCACTTGCTTCATCAAATGCAAACGAATTTGGACAAAAATGTAAGTTCTTCTGAGCATATTTTATTTCCTTCGACTCCCTTGGTCCTAGCATACATTTTTTGTTTCTATATAAGATGTGGACTGCATTTTGGTACGAGGAAGGTCGTTGCCTCAGCTGGTTGCCAATGCTCTGGAGAAATAGAGATCCATTGGTACGTGCATCAGCACTGCAGTTACTGGCTGGATTAACAAATGCACCTCATACAGCATCACAGCTGTTGCACGCGATATCATTGGCCCCAAGTGAGTTGTGCCATACTCTGATTCATAGTATCGCAAATCGAGAAGAATCTTGTATAGTCCGAGAACAAGCGTCAGTCGCATTTAGCAACATGATAAAGAATTGCAATTCCGTGACGTTTCAATACGTGAGTTATAAAAATACGTATTAAATTTAGCGTCAACATGTTTATGTTAAAATTAAAATGGTCACAAATCAAAACGTGTTTTTCCACATATAGGCTGACTCGTTAAAGGCGAATGCTATATTAATATACGTTGAACAGAGCAATATTTATTATGAAATTAGTGTTTTATGCTCGAATCTCTATATGCACCCGACATTAGATCTAAACGCATCTGATAACGAGATCGATGAAAGCGGAAAGATGCAATCAGAACACAGTAGAGTATCCGATTATATGTCTTTGGTACCAAGAACTGTCTCCTATTTATATAATTGTCACGATGAGCTACAACTACGTAAGTCAATTAACGCGTTACGTTTGATATACTTATAAATTTTTAATTAACCTTGCTACCTTATATAATTCATTTTGACTGTGGACAATTTACGTACTTTCAGTGTCGGTCAAGGATTCAGAAATAACTGACGATGAAAATTATCCGCAATTTATATCAACGCCCTCATTAATTACAAGCATTTGTACTTTATTGAACAATCTAATAGCAATTGGTCAACATGAGGTTGTACGACTGTTCTATGAACATTCCTTGGACAAATATTTTCTTGGGTATCTTGATAAATTTTCCAAAAGTCTCGATATTAACGTAAAGGAAGTGTACAGTAACAACGTGACGTGTTTCCTCAGGTGTTTTAATGGGATTCCTAAAACCATCGATAACAGACGTAATTTTCTTCACTATTGTGACATTTTGGAAATGTACACCGCTCTTTGCACTGTATTAACAAACTGCATCACGCATAGCAATGACTTTATGCTGACAGCAACATTTTCACCGGATGCTCTCTACTCGCTGTTAAGTCTCCTGAATACAGAATTATATTGTGAGTTCAAATTCTATTAAGAAATATCAAATCTTCTTCGTCCTACGATACATACCAATATTATTTATGATGCAATTCTTGATCCCGTTAGACATGCACACACCTAGATTGATATACCTGCGCAATAGACTGTGGACTGAAATTTTCAATTTATTATCAGTACTATCGATTACTGATAGCCAGCATTATGAATCGGTGGCAACTGCATTGGAACTGTGCGGCACGGAAGGGATCGTGAGATCAATGTGCATAGCAATAAGAAATTCAACTTCAGAATTGCAGATGAGTGCAATCGGTGCACTTGCGTCTTTACTCTCGCAGGAAATACAAAGGGAGACTTCTTCTTCGAGAAACGGAGTCTCTTTAAAGTCTGTATTAGATACGTGCATGTCATCCACACTGGATAATCCCAAGAATCACGCGATAGGCGAGGTCTTATCAAATGTCAATAAATTATCAATTAAGAATGCAAGCATTCATACAAGAAGATCCCACGAAAAGGATCACACGAAAGCAATCGGCAGTTATGGAAAGTCATCAAATGAAAAATGCATCGCTATTGGTTCTGAGATATGCAAGATTTTATTGCAACTTTACATTGCGCACAGCTATGCGAGGACTAAAACGAATCGCAAACAGTCCGAAGACAAAGATCTTATTGTCGGTGCTTTAACCAATTTACTCTGCATCTCGGCCGAAGCTAAGAGAACGGCGCTGGATGAAAATCTTTCAGAGACAACGTTAATGCAACTGAAAGAGCTTTATGTCAAATTGAATTTACAGCCGTACGAGCTATACAGAAATCATTCGGATCGTGAACGAAAGGTAAATCTCTTTCAATGTGGAATAATATTAAAGGAGTCATAATTTCTGTTGTTACTCACATATTTTATTTTTTATTACGCCACCTCGTACGAGTCTTCGCGTGTTTACTAGGATATTCTACATTCGCGTGTGCCTTCCAGAGAATCTGAGAATGAAAAGTTTTTTTGATTAGCAAAAGAGGCGATGTAACAAAAAATTATAGGCAGTAACGTAGATGTTACATTTGAATTTTGCATAGAACTTCGCATGGCCATGTCACAGAATGTCCGATAACAATATGTTAATTATTCTATACCACTTGACTGAATTGAGAGTCAACATAAAAATGTTAGCATACTCAAGGGAGTTTTTTTTCTTCATCTTTTCATCATACAAACACTTTATATTGAAGAGGCATACAGTGAGCTGCTCGTTGAGTATTGGAATTTCCGAGCAATTCACTCTACGCACGTTTTACTTGGATTATACAACTGAACATTCAAGAAATAATCTTTGCGTTTTTTTTTTTGTTAAAGATACATCCGTTGCTGCACGACGTCAATTGTATTTTCACACTTCTTATGAACTTCATGTATGGCAACGTGCGAGTTAAGGAAACCATGACTAGGGATGGCTTGGCTGATGTTCTTCATAAGCTATGGGCTTGGATATCAATTAATAAGGTTGTTTTAATTTCTGCGTTAAAGCTCTTGGCAACGTTCACCACTAATTGTCCAGAAGGTAATTATGTTATTACCATAATTAATTTTGGAAAGTATTTATCGTTTTCTTACATATTTATATTTCTATGGGCATTCAGTAGATTCATGCAACAGATTTGTCTCTTTCCTTTTTCATTGATGATCAAAGAATCTCAGCTCTGAATTTTCCTCTTCTGATGCGTCTTAAGTCACGTGTCTTTATCCTTTCCATTGTTTTTTTTTGCCTTCTTTTTTTTTCATAGGCAATCAATCTCTGACACTAACTACGACACTGCCAGGCGTCGGTCTTAGGAAAACTCCAAATACTGTAGCATTGATACACGTCACTGTTCATGTTGTTTCCAAAGAAATTGAGAAGGCTGGACAAAAGTTTGATAATCAAAAGCTGCACTTTGCATTCCATATTTTGCGAAATGCCGTGCACACGCACGAATGTCGTGTGTCTATATCGAAGGTGAGATAAAAATATTAGAAGTGTGCATAATGATATTCTTAAATGTAGTATACAAAAATATATTCCAATTAACTTTGTTTAATTACAGAGTAATCTCCTGCAATTTTTCTCCAAGATACATCCGATTACTACGAAACGAGTGAAACCTTGGCCTCTCGTGGAAATGTACTGTCTTGAATTCCTCATTGATTTCACGTACTACGAGGAGGGGCAGCTATGCGTGCCCAAGGTATGTCAAAAGCCAAATTTGAATTTTTACATCCCGGATTCTCTTTATTTACTAAGTCAACCAACCTGAGCGCTCTTTCTATTGAACGTAGATAATCCAAAGATTCTCCAGTGAAAACAGTCGTGGCTTAAGAACATGATTTTTGTTAATGGAAAATTACAAAGTTTTTATTAAATTTTATTCCAGGCTGTGGACGGCTTGGATGTACTAATACATTTGGCAAGATGTTCATCGCTCTCAACTAGAATTTTAGCAATTTCGACATTGCGCAACTTGGCATTCAATGTAGCGAACAGACCGCGACTGCTCAGTTCAGGTAAATAAGGATTTCACGTTTAAATAAGCACGATTGGATAGCGAGACGAAGTGTATTTTGAATCGGATAATTCCTCTTTTTCTCATTGTACGAATCATTGAACGTCAATGCCTTTTATACGAGAACTCAATGATTTTGCGTCGTATGACGCAGGCATTTTTTTTTTGTTATCTTATCTAATAATAATAATAATATTGTATCGTGCGCAATTATTCCCACCATTTTAACGTTAGCAATGTCCTCTTTGTTTCAGTGGACTTTATCAATCTTCTACACAATACCCTCAAAAATGGCACCCTCGCTGAAATTGGAGTGGCCGGTTCCACGCTGTGGTCTTTGGTCAGCAACAATCAGAAGGGTAAATTGATAGCACGCAGTGCCGGCTTTCCACAAAGCATCCAGGAAGTACTTGGAAGGCTGACATTGCTAACGATTGCCGACGCTAAACAAGAACAGGAATTGGTGAAAATGTTGCAATACGTTATGAGAATTTTAAGCACCACCGAAAGTAAAAGTAATGACGAGTCAGTGTAAACGAACTTTGAAGAAATTCGGCCAAAGGTGACAATCAATTTGTAAATAATTTAAATTAGTACGATTAAATTTTTTAAATTATAACATGGGGACGTTCCGAAATTTACTGCCAGCCTACTTGTGCTTCACTTTATTACATACAGGTAAACAGGGACAAAATGATACTCGTAGTACTAAAAGTGGATTTCGAAATGTACCCTATCAGACAAAAACTCTACGCCCAAGTCGCACGAAGTTCATTAGCACATGAATGAGAAAAGAATGATAAGGAAAAAAAAGAGAGACGAATACTTATAAATTTACTGCGAGCGTTTGATCGGTAACTTCTTTGTTATGCATCACGTGACACTCAAACCATTTGACTATTATTTAATTTACTTCCCAAATACGTTTTTACTGAACGAAAATTGTTGAGGGAAATTTGATCAACGAACGTTTCTCTAATCTTACAATGAACTAACAGAATTTAGTACAGATCTGATAGTACAGATCTTTAGCATCTGACTGTGAAAATAAATAATATAACTTTATGGAATAGAAGCCTCTCGATTACTTTTAATCATACAACTCATTGAATCTCATGCAACAGCAAAACTGTATAGCCTCATTGTATAAGCACTATTAGAGATTTGCTTCATCAGGTACCAAGAAAAGAATGAATTTTTTTTTCCTGCAAATCACAGCACGTTAGGCATTAGAAAACGAAGCAAAAAAGAATGATAAATTTATTTGAGCATTCTTGTATACATATCTCGAGTCTGTTCAGTATGCATTGCTCTTTAAGGATACGATATAAAATTTATTAATTTCAAATATGGAGTTCAAATGTAACATTAGCATTTGAAGCATTATTTATTTATTCATTATACAATAACGTCTCATGTAATGATTTGAATTCTTTAAAAATAAAGTGACAGATCAATTATGAGCGACTGGTAGAAATTGCTTTGAACCGGTCCTAACTAAATATCAATTGAAATGATTTAACATTAGCAACTTGTTACAGGCTGGAGCTACGGCAGAGATAGGTCATTCGTCTTCAGTCTCTTTGTGAAGGATGATTGAAAAATTGGAAGAATGGACTGGTACTTCGCGGAGAACGAAAATGGCTAGTCATACGGTCTACCTAGTAACTGGTTTGTCCCGTGTCTAGCGTGCGAGAATTATGCTTTTTATAGTGAAAGACGAGCTTGCCAGTTATCGAACAATGGGCGTATTCGAAATGTATCGAGGTTGGCCTACGGAAAAGTAAGGAAGGGATGCATACATCAAGCGTGTTGCTATGTCAATAGATAAATAGATAAACTGTTGTAAGGAGTGGCTAATTTTAACGTCAGCAAACGGCTAACTGAATGTAGAGTTGTAATTTAACTTTACAAACGGGTCGTTACGTCACGCAAATTAAAACTACGCCGACGCAATGACTTTGCCATGCTAATGAATGTTTATGGTTCACAAAAGTTAACTGGCATAAACAGAAAATCTTCCGACGACGCCTGACCTTTACACTAGACGAAAATTTGAGGGAGTCCTACATAATGAAGATTGATTTTATTGTTTCAATTATAATATAAAGCGAGGAACCATCTTGCAACCAACTGCTAATTAATTCTTAAGGTGCCTTAATTGAGTCGCTACGTCAATCCATGCTGATTGAAAGGATACAGGTTCTCTTCATAATGGGCCCTATAAATTTCATATTTTTGTCAAACGTCTATTAGGAGCGCTGCAGACTAATTTATTACTGATATCAAATCATTGAGCATTTATTTGCTCAATATGCATGATCGTTGCGTTGAATTTTATATGATAGTAATGTAAATGTCTAAGTAATTATCAAGTCTGCTGTTTCCTATGCGAAGAATAAGGAAGGAGCGTGAGAATATAATTTTGGCTTCTTTAGAACTTTGGAGAGCCTTGATTGATTGCCGTGATGCGGATGGCGCTTGTGTAGAAATAATTTTTTTACGGAAATGTCAATATCATCCGCCCTCGGATTATACTTACGCACACACGGGAAAACGGGATAACAATTAATTATACAGTCATTACATTCGGCGTGAGTTTGGCATTAATTTACATGTACGATATACTCGATCTGCGGAAACGCGTGTGGATGATGACTCTGTCTATCTATTACTTTATTACCTATTGCATTACTAACTATTGTATATAAGAGATTGACTCTTCGAAAGAGATTCATAAGTACAAAGCAAGACTATATCTATAGATCGGATGCGACTAGTCGGATTGGGAAATTTTGAAAAATATTTTGAAAAATACGAGTCTCCATCACTCATCTCATTCCTAAAGTCAAGATCAAATTTGGTCCAGTAGCCTAAACTTCTTGCATCTGAGACTAATGTGTAATGTAATTTTATCAAGTTTATTCTTCTTTGCAAATTCGAAAAAAATTGTTTGGATTATCCTCGGCGATCGAAAGAGATTCATCTAAGGAGTAAGAAATTATTTTTTTATGACCAAACACTTTGAACCAAGCTTTTGGTATTTTGAAGTATTATAGAGTAGTGTATTTTTGTATTCTAACGTGGATAAAATTTATTTCCCCATTGAGAATTTAAATATTGATTCGGTAATGTTCTCCTGTCCAATGATGTATTTAATAGTGTAGAAGGAGATCCATCCGAAAGCCGTAATAATGAGCCACAGAAAAACAGGACCAACGAGGAACGAATGGTCGTAAACTGGAAAGCTTATGCGAGCGTGAGACTGATTATATTATTGACATTGGAAAAATACTCAAAAACAGAAGAGCACGAGAAATGAAAAATTTTACTGGATTTTTAATTCAATTCCCATGACTTCCGCTTGGAGTGGAAAACTTGTCTAAACAGAGAATGACATTAATTGTATATTAAGAATAGAATTTTTTTTTTGAGTTAATTGTAAGAAAAACAAAACTTTCACTGTTACCGACACGTTCTGCAGTTATAATACGCGATAATTAAATTCAATTAATTCTAAATATATGTGAAAGCCACTTGACATTGCGCACTGATTATCAGTATGTCGGTTTACTGGGAAAAAACTTTTTCTGTAAATACTTGTCAACTGCTTGAAACATTAGGAATATAAACATTATTGGAGATAAAGTTCGCAATATGAATTTCTGTGAAAATTAATTACCCTGACTTGGGAGTATTACTAAAAATTTTTTAATTTCAAAATTCCATAAGGATCTCCTTGTACGCTAAAATTAGTTGAAGATACATTGCTTGTTATATTGCATGCTGAAAATTTCGTACTCAATTTTAACAGATTCAAATTCTATTAAGCTTATTCTTTATCCTTTTCGCTTATGAAAGACATCAAATATCGAATTGTAAATTGGTATCTGTCGTTAACCGCGTAACCGGAAATCAAATCTGCCAGACCTTTGGCTACCTGCAGTCCATTAATTATTTTCAACGTTTGGGAAACATACGCAGTCTGCTGACTTTTGGTCTGAAACTTGTTTGTAGATTAAATGCTAGATTAAGTAATAATCGAAGGTGTCGCAGCATAAAATTATTACTATGGAATTGTACATTGTCGTAGAAGCGCGATTAATTGCAGCCATGCAAAGTGATAATTCTAAGTTTCCCTTCCTTGTGGCATTGCAAAGTTCTAGTCGAGTTGGGCTTAACAGTCGGATGCAGCGATGCATCTACGTTATAAATGTTCCACATGAAAACACGCGATAGCAATATAATAACGTGGGAACCATGTTCTCGATTCTAAAGAAAAAAATCTCTCAGAATAAAAATCGTTGATAAGCAACTGCAGTTGCACCTGCACGTGGCAACGATCCCAGCCAACAGAACCGCTATAAATCGTAACGGTACAATTTTTATTTATTCTTACTTTAAAATTACTCAAATTGTACGTATGCGTTCTAATGTCAGAAGATCATTCGTTCCTATAACGCACATATGTCCACATGACTTTTTACGTATTTCCTGAGATGAATGAAACACCAATCGAATGACTTGTCTCTCTTTGAATTATCGTACAATACTACAGAGAACGGTGGGGATAAAAAAAAATAGAAGGAAGGAAGATAACCCATCTTCATTGCTACAAAAAGCACGCATTTCAACGAGCCAGCCAGAAACAATGAAGCAATAATGCTGACAGTCAAAAATAAAAAAAGAATCTATTCATCCGGACAAGAAGAATCGATGAATAAGATATATACTCTGACTCAAAATATGACTCAGTACTTAAACGTTCACGTAAAAGTCACTTCACACCCAAAATGATTGTCTGACTAAATAAAATTATTAAAAAAAAATAAAGTTCTACCACAAAATCGCGATTATACGTAAGTCCTAGGCGTTGTTTTTGAAATTCTTGAGATTGGCTAAGGTAAATGTCTATTCGATAAGAATCTACATACGTATACATATATCCAACTGAAGTGCCGTCGAAGAAGGCAGTTTGCAAAGAAAATCCAAATAAAAAGCATTTGAAGTGATTATAAAACGATATTAAAATTCAGTCAGCAAGTGGCGTTAATTGTCCATTATGAAAGCGTGGGTGGCCCCTCTATAAATACATATAGGCATGGATTTAATGAAAGGTGGTTTCATAGCGATGGTGGTAGCAGCGAGTAAGTATTGTGTTGAGCCAAGTCACGTGATATCGGATGGATTTGCGTCAATGGTGACCTCCGGAGTTCTGTCCACGCATACCATACGGACGAACGAGCGAACGGCCGCTGCTGCTACGATCCCGACTAACGAGGCTAGGAGGCGTGCCTTCCTGGCCCTCTTAAGTCTTTTAAAGTTTCTCCGCTCCTCTTTCAACCGTGTCTTCTGATTCCAAGTCCTGACCGATTTCCTCTCTCCCTCCCTCCCTCTCCCTCTCTTCGACTTCTTTTCCCGCGTTGAAATTCTCTCCAGCTCCAGGTTACTCGAATTCTCTCGCCTCTTGCAGACTATTTGCATCGTCCTCGTGTTGCGCGTTGTTGCGCATCCGCCATGTTGCTGAAATTTGGCGTCCCGTCAGAGCCCCGTCCTCATAGCTCTATCTCGTTCACATGCAGCTACAACATGAAGAACAGTGTTAATGATCTCTTAATCGTTTACAACTGTGACGAAAATGCCCTGATAATAAATGTAACTTTCCACGAGATATATTGCTTGCTCGTTACGATATCTTGTTTAACCTACGGTTTAGCACTTTCTCATCAGACTGGCAATACATTCCATTTCGCCATTGGAGGTTATTATTTTTTATTGGCGAATACATTCCTCTTGACTATCTTGCCGTTGATTTGGAAATTAATTTTTGTACTATACTTTATTACAGCTTGACGACGTTAATTATGCGTGTGCACTCATAGGCATAAATTTATTTGTTTTTCTGAGGAAAAAAAATTATTTGAAAATACATATTCATTTGCACGTTGAAAGTAACATTCTTTTCGTTGCATCGCCATGGACGCAAGGATCACCGAAAATTTAGTTCGATCAAATTGTTTATCAAGTATTTAATTTACTATTGAGTCTATCGTTGGTAACAAAGACGAATAAATATAGACGAACAGGATATTAGATTCGTACGGCTAATCATATTCAGCAGTTATTCAATGTCGTCCATGGGTTTGTCAACTGTGCAAAAGATGCCCACCCGTAACGGTCGATGACTCATATGAAAAATGCCGACAGATATTTAATTACAGAAAAATCATACTCCATTTTATTTATTATTCGAAAGAATTCATCGAAAGTCTCATTGTTATTGTTGCTCGACTGATTCACTTCCGTGTCACCGTATTGTCAGCATTCAATTGACTAGCTAACGCGATCGCAATGTAAACGCGTCACATTTAATAAAAGCCTTTGAAAAAAATGGCGGTTCAGAAATACGACCAGAATAAAATTTCCGTTGCCTCGTATCTACTAATATTCTAAATAAACTTACGTACCTATATACATTGTTTACCAAGAGGTAAATTGACTGATAATGTCAAAAGTATCTAGAGATGTCATCTGGTTCAGTTATAGCCGTCATTATTGAATTTGCATAGAGTATTGAAAGTCCAAGATGGCTTGTTCCGTTGTGAGGCCTTTGATAATTTTCACAATCCTGTTTCCTCCCAGCAGTACGTGCTAAGGTATGATTCTATTTATTTCTACTTGACCGTTATACAAGTAAATTCTATGCCATCATACATACCGCACAGGTTGAGGTTATAAAAAAATGTCGCGATCCTGCATCCTGTTTCGTCATAGTTCGCTTTGCACAAAGAGACACACAGGTAGTAGAACTTACGTGCGCTTTACTAAACGGTGGAACTTGATCGAATTTCGCGAGGGGCAGACTGTAAATTTAATTGTGAAATTGTAAGCTAGAAAATCGCACGTTGGGTGTCCGTTCTTGTAGTAAAAAATCTATGGAGATATAGAATCGATATTTAGCATATAATCATCGATATTTTCTTTCGATATTTTAAACCTCGATATATCGACAGATCGATTCAAATCCTACCAATCCCTGAATGACTTTCTGTTGATACAAAATCCTTACAGTGAAACTTGTGTCCACAGTAAAACATTGCCCCGAGTAAGTATACTTGGTACTATTAAAATACGACAAAAACATAGAACTGCAGGGAGGTTCGAACTGTCAAATAATGCAGGCTCTACTAATTGTGCATACCATAGGAATAAATGTCTCAGGTGAGATTCTCAAAAAATTAAAAGAATCAATGTGTACGGTCTTGTTTCTCAGTCGTTGATATGCATTTGCATTATTCATCTCTAGTCAGGATCGTCGGACTTTGAGTAAACACCGAATGCCAGAAGTGTATTATATAACTCTTGTCAAACCGTTTTAATTTTAAACAAAAGACAGTTTCAAGAATACTTAACCCCATCAAAAATATGCTCAGCACATCAGCAGCCTATACCAATAATAAAGCATCTTGAATTTCCATAGTATCTCATAAGAAAAATTACAAAAGCTAATTGTATTACACATAAACATTTTTTTTTCCTAAGATAACGCGAAGAGATTCGTTTGCTTATCTGCATAGCGAAGCCGACCAATAATTTTCTCCGTACAAAAGTAAACATTGCAATTGAATGCAGTTACGTAACGTGACTGACACGAAAGAAACGTCGTGCAGTAGTAGGCATCATTTTTATTAATATGTATTAAAACGAACGGCGACACAAGGTGGACAATCAATAGCTAATAAAAACATACGTGTAAAAATAAAGGATAAAGGGGAAGAAAAACTATAGAAATATTTTTAATTTAAATTCAAATAACAAAACAATCTTTATTAAGCGACACCAACATCTTTTACCTACTACGTGATATCCGGGTTCTCTGTCTCACCCTAAAGAAATAATCCTGCTTAAAACTCATACGTATATATTAATGGATTGTCAGAACAGTGGAATATTTTTCATAGTCGAGCGTGTAACTTAATATGCATTCCGTCATCAGGTGTCAACTTTAGACAGTGAATTATAAACAAGAACGAAGATTCGTGCTCTGCATTCCTTCGTATGATCTTGGTACCTAAAGAATAAGAAGGACAATCATGATTTTATTTAAATTTAACAAATTCACCTTGTTAACCATCGCGCAGTAAGTTTCTTCCGTTAATTACGAGAATCCTCATATGATTTTATAGGATCAAGAGTCCGTCTATATAACATATGTACACAAATTTCCAATGGAAATGCACCATGATTTTACTATAAAAGAATCAAGTTTGTGCGCTAACTTCAGGTGGTAGATTTGTAGTGAATACCTCAGTGTATACACATTCATTTAT
>JASANN010000596.1:129149-146379 GCA_031762395.1 Calameuta pygmaea
TATATATATATGTATGATATATGCAAGTTATAAGTTCAACGACCCTTAAAGACTTTTGTTATATTTATCTTCAAGGTATAATGACATTGACGGTGTCAACGAACGACATTCGGTGCATGGAAAATAAGTGCATTATCCACGTAACCAAGACTATAAAGATGCGCAGAGTTCCCACGTGCTATATATGGACGCCATTACGCATTGGTCAATAAGAGGAGTCATAGGAAAATCGAGGTCGCGTAGGTATATGTCTAAAGTGAAAAAAAAAAAAAAAAAAAAATCATTAATCGTATTAACGTCATGAATGATGTTATTAAACTTCTTATCGTTAATGTGCATACTCATTTGAGAGAATATTCAATCGTCTACCAATTACTATACTCAAGTCGTATAATCGTACGATATGTCCCGCCAATAAGGGAGCATTCTTTCACATGCGGAATGAGAGTGCGCAGTGACCAATAAATTAGCAAGTAAACTCATCATTCACAATACGAATGCACGTCATACGAGGATACCAAAATTAATTTGCCGTTGGCCTTATTATTACCATTCTTGGCCATAAAATCAATCCAAACATACGATCTGGTCTTATGACGTCAAGCCGTGTCTACGTTAGTCCGGCGTATTTGCAAAAATACATTGAGCATGCTCGATCAAGAATTGGTTAACGGTTTTACATCAATTTCGAATTCCGTCGGACAGAAGCTCATTTATTTTATATAAGGTGAGACATTTTATATAAGTTCGTTATATAAGTCGAGATATTTCATTACGGGAGGGCGCACGAAAAACTTTCGAAAATTTACTGTTTCGATAAAGATTTTCGATATAGAGAGATCGAACCCATGTGCGTAAGCCATGGGTGCGCATGATTTATAAATTTCGTTGTTAATGAGAACAAAGCAAATATGTCGGTAGTCCGATATATTTGCGAATGAAGGTACGACAGCTAGAATCAATTCGCTTTCAATTGCTGGTATAAGAATGAACGCGGGTAAATTTATCTTCTGCATTCCTAACCTCCGGATGTGTATCGCGTGAAACAATAGACGATTTTACCACCGAACAATAATTATTATGGCGTATAAACACTGAATGTTTGATATTCATGATGATGGACGTATGGAACGTTTATTTTGAAAGTGTTGCAAGTCCACTTTTCTCTTCAAATACTAACTGGTTATAAATAAAAAGTTTACACTGAATTAAGCATAAATAACGTATATCATTTTTTTTTTAAATGGACTTACAACACTTTCAAAATAAACGGTCCATATATTTCCTGAACGAATTGACCAGTAGACACAGTTTGATGATCACAGAAAATCTTACGAGGGCCAATGACGCAAAAATCGACATACGTATTTTTCCTCAACCAATTGGTCAAGGTGTTTCTTTCCTCTCCAGTTAAAATTTTTCACACGTCCACCTTTCTCTGTGTACATACAAATGCAGATATGCCGAGCACGTCCTAACTAAGACATTTTGCAAATTTTTATACTAAAAATTCGTAAAAGCACCTTGTTTCTTTTTTTGTTTGGTACTTTTAAATTAAACATTGACAAACAACCATAATGTTACCGATTCATCAGCGAATTGAGACTGTAGTCAATTTATATATAAAAAATTAGATCGCAACGAATCCGTTAACGCATGTAAAGATCTACGCTTGATCATTAAGACTTAATTATAATTGTACGCGTACGTGTAATATGATAAATAATAATTTACCAAGAATTGTCACGTTCTGCATAATTTTTCAGCCGAGTCGTTTCATATGTTCATATATTCCTTTACATATTGACGGAGGTTAGTGTTCATCCGACCGAACGCCGAATTCCTTTAACACCTTCCACGAAATCTACGCATGAGATTTGTTCTTTCGTACACAGAGATGCTGGTCTGTTAACAAGCAATATCCGGCAACTTAATCGTTCGATATCACGAAAGCTTCCTTTTCGTATACCGGCGCCGTTGCCATCCGTTGTAAATAATACATTAGGCAGAACGTATAGCGAAATCATTTTCAACGTATAATTAAACAATAAATTCTAAATCCTAGCACTGGTATTTACGTCCTCGTTGAAAACGATAAATGATTTGGACCAGGTCGTACATCGTAGAATACAAATAGGATATATATATATATATATATATAAAATTGAATTTGCGGGCTTGAAAAACGTCAATATTAAAAACAGCAATTCGATTGCCTACACGAACGTGGTTTTTCCATGTTATCTTTCAAGTACACGCATATCAGAACGGCTCTCACGAACCTGGATACCTTGTACTAGTTAGGACTATTTATATACGCTAGAAACTCGATTAATTGGGATTCTAAATTTAATTGTTAAACTGGCCTAAGCCAGCATTTATTACGCGGGTACAAGCGTATAAAATAATAGTGGGTCACGAATAGCTGAATATATGATTCACGGCTGTGGTTAAAGAGATGCAAGTAATTAATGATATTTGGTAGCTGAATAACTGGAGTATAATAATTCGTTTTTACATCGGTGGCCTATTCAGTCGTCGATAGTGGACAGCGTTGATATATTTTTATACGAATTTACATATGGAACCAGGCAATTTCGTGATTGCATTTCATTTATATTCAATAACCTTGAACCGGCATACATTCGTTTGCTGAACAATTGCATAATTCTATATGATAAACGTAATCGGTAAGACTTGCTGAACCCTGACAGATTTTCTTTCCTTCTCTTAAACGCGCATTCATGCACATAGATACATGAAACGTAGCACATGGACGTCCTGATTCCTGTACGCAAATTTCGTAGAATCAGTAGTAACGACGTTATCGATCGTCCTCCCATTGAATCGAACGTTGTTCAAGCGCGGATAATCGCGTTGCGAAAATAGCTGCAGATATTTCACCAGCGAATCTAATCGGATGCCAATGCTCCATCCATTCAACGATTCTCATAGATTCTATGTTACGTTGCGTTCACTTGGTTTTCGTGTCACGGAGATATTTTCTTTTTTTCCATACCTGCCTATCGCATCCTGTAGCTGGAATGAAGAAATATATACAGTAATACAGTGCAATATAATTAACAGTGTATTTGTTTTCAGACAATATAATTATGGTAAAAACTCGTTTACGGCATATGAAATAGCTAATTGTTACTGGCGATAAATTCTGCACTTCTGGAAATCTTTAAAAGTAAAAAAAAAACAACAACAAGCCTGACGCGTGTTAGCGCCACGTGGAGCGACGTATGTTCTTGCGTGCATAACGATACGGTACATACGTCGTGTACATGTGCTGCCTGTACGATGTAGTTGAGAAACATGCTGCAAAGTATACTTCCCACGATAAGGCAGCCTTGACGAGCCAGGAGCGTATCCTCGAGGTTAAATGTTTGTAAACTTTAATTTATTATTCAGCGAAAAGGCTTAGGATACGTTAATTAAAATAGATTGAAAGAAAATATTCCAGGACGCAGCTGGCGTGTATTAGAGAAAATCGAAAGGGGAGTGAAATCATTTTAAATATTTAAATGACAATTAGCCACGTCAAAGGGAAACAAGTCGAGTCTCTCTCAAGTAGAATTTCATGAATGAAAACAGTATCCGAATTTGCGTCCGTCAGCGGCCCTTCGGGAACCGCAAATATCATGGCCATAATTACAGCTACGTGACGTTTATCGGTTACGACTTCAGAGACCAGGAAATGAGAAATGTGGGCCAATTGTACAAAGCAGTGGATTCTCTGGTTGTTCTCGCAAGTAGGTCATTTTTTCGGCATCGCCGGAGCAGGAAGGGCAATGGATTCTGACGTTATAAAACGCAGAATAGGTCCTGGGTAGCGAAGTTTCTCTCGATGCCGAAGAATCGACTCACTTGGTTCGTCTTGGGACTAAAAAAAGTATTTCGAGGTTATCCAAGTAAGCTACACACCTTTCAGTGTACGGATGATAAACGTAAAAATGTCTCCTCTTACAAACCAGTAAAATTGCTTTCCGACAAGGTATTCGCTGCATCAGAGAAATGCTTAGAGATTTTTTTTTTTTTTCATATAATTTAGATCTTCCTCATTCTTGATCCATTCCTTCTTGTACCTCTGCAAATATAAGGACTTAGACTCACGTCACGTAACATTCACGTGTTAACAAGGCCATTTTTTTCCAGTAATCTATATTTGCCCCCGCTATCCTACAACAGACCAATACTCTTCGTCGATAAGAATTCTACAAGAGATACGCACTCTTTTGAAACTGATCAAATATTTTTCGATACGTGTTTGTACAGAAACGAAAATCGCTCTGCGAAATATGTATCTCCATAAAAATTCTCTCTTTGGCGACAGTCTTACGCGAGGATACGTTGTCCTAATTTTTTTTTTCTGGGTAACTTAAAATATTATAGTCGTCCGATATTCGGCATAGAGCCCGAATCAATTATATTCTTGAGTCATACGACTCTCTCGATTTCTACAAGTGACGAATATCAAATTTATCTTTCGATTTCCATTTCTGTTCAATAACGTGGATTTGGAGGAGAGCTGCTACGGAAACTATGGATCACGTTAGGTTTGTATGACGTAGAATTAATATGATTCATAGAACACAGTCTTACAATATAATCGTGGGATCCGCGATGAGGTCATAAAAAATTATGCGAACGACGGAAACTTTGTCATCTATGTTTGCAATGTAAATAAGAAATTTTCAGAGCATCCCTTTTATCCCGGATCCAATCGAACAGGCTTGCGCTTAATTCCAAACACCCACGGAATGACGAATAAGTGGTTGGTACTTTTTTCTTCAATTTTTTTCCTCCTCGATTCTCAATTCTTTATCGTACAAAGACATACAGATCCGGAGAGAAAGGAGACGTACTTTGTGAAAACTAGTCTTCGTCTATTACGTTCCATACGTACCTAAATAGACACAGAGATCCTAGACGGTACAAGGTTACCAGTATAACGTACTCTTTCACACAGATTAGAGATTATGAACAACAGACGTATATTAATCTTCATCTCAAGAATCACTTCATCTCCGCCTGCTGTCGATATCACAATGTACCTGGTGAAAAATTAAATCGAGATCCACATCCGTACACGCATACAGAGCGTGCGTGCTTATTGCCCGTAAAGAGGCCTTAGAAAAGTTCTTACGTCGATTAATGAAAATTGTGAAAAAAGATTTCCATGTAAGAATCCAATAATGCTAGTAAGACTCGTAAACTTCTTCCTTATCCAATCTCTTTCGTAGTGATTAAAACGACGCCGCCGTAATGGGTCATCTGATAAAATAAATATATCACGTTAGAAAATAGTACAAAAATCTAAATATATGTAATCAATCTGGACCACGCACTCGACTCATTACCGTTCCTGTGAAACATGAGGTACAGCTGTAATAGGTTGAGAGTAATCCGGTCCACGAATACGTTACCCGGGTCTGACAGTGGCTTTAGGGTACTCATATACACCGGTTGGTAAGAAGTGGGAGACGAGAGAGTCGGGTGCGCACGTAAGGCGATAAAATGACGTTCGTGCTCTCTCCTCTATTGAGTATAGCGAAGCAGCAAACGGCGCACGCCGCATTATCGTCAAGCCGGCTCCAACTCGAGCATCGTACGGAACGCTAGAAAAAGATATACTGTTATAACATTGAATAGTATTGTAGATTGAATAAAAGCAAACACGTTAGAGTGACGATTAATAAGGAATAAGCTCACGGGGAAGATCGATCGGTGAAGATTAATGGGAAAAAGTCATTCGGAAACATCCTGTGATGCTTGGATATTGCGACGCTCTCGTGCTGCAATGAACTCGTGAACTCGTGCTCGAACGAGGTTAGCTTGGCTTCTGGATTCATTCAACCCAACAGCCAACCTGAAAGGAACGCTGCTTTCTTGCGGATAATCACACGCGTTTATACTCCGTTATTATTGAGTGCGTGCGTGATAAGTTGTGATACAATACTTTTCGACTTTATAAGTGCTTATTTATCAAGATATATAAACGGACTTTCTCTCTTACGGAACAATGTCCAGCAGTGTCTGCCACGCACCCCTGCCCACTCGGATGGAAGCATTTACTACCAGAATCTGTTTACGTGCTGTTGATCAGTATGAGCGGCTTCTGCAGGCACACTTCAACAAGGTACGAGAGGTCTAGAAGATTAGATTATCAGCAGAGACTTGGCTTTTTTCTATCTTATTACCGTTGTAACTGTTAAACTAACCTCAACTCTGCCTGTAAGCCTACTTACCATCGTTATGATAAACTTCGAGAAAAAAGGGCGCGGTCGAGCCTGAATGCTTGATACTTGTACACTTAATATTTTTGTTTACCAAACTTTTTCTTTTATTTATTTAATCAGTGAAATTCTCGCGTACCTGGACGATGCATTTTAAACACTGTTTTTATCTTTACCGTAGTTAACTTGTGTGCTGAATTTCGTACGAGGAGCACGTATCGGCACGATACGTGATTTCCAAACTATACATGAAACATGCAACGTTCGTAAATATCAGTGATTATTTTTCTTTTCTCAATAAAATGACGCCATAGGAGTCAGTAGATAGTTGGCGCTGCTATTCGCTTCCGGCCGTATTGCGATAATGTCGTTTGAATTTCCGTTGCAATTTCTACGTGTATCTAGATGCACTGAAATGTTGACATACTTATCATGCGTCATGCACACCTGTTACTCTCGTAATCGTTCCTACTTGCTAATTCTTTTTTTTAATACCTTCAAATCTTTTTCCACGTCCCATTGAAAATTCGTAAACACTGTTATCCGTACAATTGGATGATTCTCATGGTGCACGAGTTTTGGCACGGTTGGGAAAGCATTGGGAGGTAGACACGCCTCAAGGTCTACGGACTTCCTAGGACAGAACGGGAATATTATCAAGGTTGAGGACAGTCTGGGCAAATTGTATGACAAAGTTCTAAAATTCTCGTAGACCGCCATTGAAATTACCATGGGGCCATATATAAGATATTGAGAGAGACTGAGAAATTACCAAGGCCAAAAAAAGCTTCTATAATCAGAATATCCAAAGAGCAGCTTTTCAACATTTGCTTGTCTACAGAACCAACGATTTCTTAGCTAAGAAAAAAGAAGCATACAAAACTTTTATCTTAGCATCAGGAATAATAAAATCTTTACGGGACTTTGACGAAATGCATACCAACAAAACGTAATTGTAAAGAAAAAAATGAAAAGTAACGAAAAGCTACTCGGTCAGGCAGATTCGCATTTCATAAGAATATACATTGTGTTTCTCTCGCGTCGTCGTAAATGTTACATCTTACAATTAGATCTAACGCTGTCAGTTCCAGTCTAGATCTGGTGCACACGTCGCGCCATATCGAATAGGCGCGATGATCAAGGCTTCCGAAAGTTTCGAGCGGAATTATTGATCGACACGACGCGTGCGGCCTCGTTCGCTCCTTTTTTTTTCCATCTGTCCATAATTCTTGCTTCCATCTCTTACGTATCCTGCCTGCGATTTAAATAAGATAGTCAATTAGCTTTCTCGTTAATAACGCTTTAAAGACATACAGCAATTATAATTAATCTTCCCTCATGGTGTATCACGTTGATATTTAATACTTCCGTTCTAAAGTCCCATGTTTATGATATCGTTCTGTCGGTGCAGAGGAGACGCCATTCCTTTAATCAGGTCTCGATGATATCGTAATTTACTATTGGTGCTTCGGGCTCTATTCCGATCTTGATTACAAACATGGACAAGATTTATATTAAGTTTTGACTTGGTCGTACGTAAACACTATGAGCGTCTCGTAGGGAATGACGATTACAACGACCGAGCTGAGGGAGATTGTCCGTGACAATCAGGCGTTGATCTGTAAACATTGTCAAGAAGGCAGTGAAAATTTCGGTGGAAAAATATAAATGGGAACGCGATACAAGGAGACACTCAAATAAGGCGCCAACACACGTTGCACTAGAAATTGTGTAAATAAGAAATAAGGTACATGCAATGTTCGCCACAAGCACGTCATTCCTCTAGAGAAAAACAACGCTTCTTTAACATCGGTACGGGTCAAGAATATCGAAAGACAGATAAAATCCAGAAATATACTCTTCTTGGGCAAACCTTTGACGTAGTTCCGATTAAAAACTTCGCTCGCACCATCTTTTTGCATAACGTCTGCCAAGCGCAGCAGGCTCCTCTCGTATTTAATGTCAATTCGATTTTTCTTCTTTTACACTCGGCATTATTATTCTTCTTTTATCTTTCAAATAATCCTCACTTCGATAACTCTTGTCCGAGCGACGCGTAATGGCTTTTAAAACGATTTGCCATTTGGCTTTTAGCACCGATGTCATGATCCCTTTGTCTGATCTCTCTCTCTCTCTTTTTTTTTCATTATTAAACTGTCTACCTCCCCTGTTATTCTCCCCTTTGCTCCTACGGTTAAATCGTACGATCATTTATCAACCGTCTGTATGAATATTGAAATCCGGCTGTGACATATAAATTGTCTCTTCCTGTAGGGTCATACATGAAAACGGAAGATCTTTAAATACGTCGAAAATGGTTAATTTGTTTATTCCCACGCGTGACGCATTATCCATAAAGACGTATCTCATTAGCATACCCAAATTCATAGATTAACATTAACATAAAGTTGACGTTCTATCTCGAGCTTATAATATACATTGCGAAAATTTAATTGAATCTATTTCTACTGAATTAATAAATCGCTTTAAAAAAAAAAAGTTGTATATTGTGTATAAAAATTCGACTTCGGATATTTTTATTCTTCGTTTGCTAAATTGCCAGAAAGTCCAATATATCACTGCCTCGTGTCGTCATAATCGCTACAACAGCTGTTTCTTTGCTAATTCAAATAGCTATGAATATTCATACTATTTACCAATTAAAATATGATACTGGTGATACATTAACTTTACGTTCATTACTTTAAACGACTTTGTCACCATCAAGAAAATAGAGGAGAAAATAGCAGTTCTCTTACGGAGATCTCACAATATCAAATAGTCGTCGCTAGAAGAGCCAAGTCATAGAATTATTGTGTGGATTAAATCAGTCAATACCTTCAATTATTTCCTGATCATCTTCATAGAATTTTATGCGATACTTTTGAAATTTCACACACGACAGATCCCACTTATCCACGCAAAAAGTCACGTTTCACATTTTCTTTGACTCCACAGTAATGAATCACACGAAATTGCAGCGTGCAAAAATCTAAATAATTATGCCGATAGACTGCACAGTGAATAGTAAATCATTAGTAATTTCTTCATCGTCGTGGAATGTCATTGAGATCTGATATACACAGAGATACGCATACATATATCTCTCCGCTGTCATAATCAGCATTGAGGACGCGCATAGCTGCATATCTCTTGTCTTCCTTTAGTCAAGGACCCACAAAGATATTGTTTCCCGAGGTACTGTGACATTTTATTGAGGTGACGAGTTTTTCCAAAAAAATCTTTTCCTTCATAAATAATATCCCTGCTGTCGGTGTAATCTCACCTGAAATTTAGAATCAGTGATAAAAGTCTCTGTGGGAACGATATCAACCCTCTTATCATTGTGATATATCAGGTGCAATTTTAGCACAGTTAAAGATAACAAGAAATGGCTACATGCGTTAACAGCGCTTGTGGTTTCTGTAAGAGATTGCGCGACCCAATTACCATTTGCCACTTTCGTTGGATTTCTCGGTGCAGCTTATAACGAGTTATAAACGTAACGCTATAAGCGGAGCGTAATTACGCGCCATGGCAGAAAATAATTTCATTCATAATCTTGTGGCTCTGATATGTTTACGCGCGGTGTCGTTACGTCAACGCGTGTCCAACGGCGCTTGGTTCTTGAGAGTTGAGCGATTTACCGTAGCGATATTTCTTATTGAATTCGTTGAGTGTGAGTGATATCGCATAGCGTAATACGTATGTGATACATCAGTATGCGCGCACAAGAGGTATCAACGAAATTAAAGTGCCCGGCTATGAAATTGACAGTAAAAGGAACTTACGACGCGCAGAGTCAACCGTCGTTAAGCCGCTTATCAATTTCAAGGTGATACGTAAAATATCTTTCTTCTGTGATACAAACCCATTTGAAAGTTAAACGTCGTTGGGTCACTCTGCGACACGCTCGAGGAACAATGGCGACCATGATAAAAGTAATTGCTGTGACTTCTTGTGGGATGATGACGAATTGCTGGAAGTGATACGAAATAGAGCGTATTAAATTCGGTTTAATGTCTGGTACACAGGTAAAAAAATTAATGGTACCTTTATTTTTTGGTCTTTTTATTTTTACACGCCTTTCGTGGGTTTTCTCTTCGCAAGGAAGTACGTGTGTACGTAAATGCACGAGCTTTGCCGGATCACGTCACGTCCTGCGGAACTAGTCGCGCACTGTAAGCTTAAGTTATAACTATTCGCACTCCGACAACGCCTTTGCGGTCATTCGTGGAACTAATGCATACGGTTTCATGTTGAATTGCGTGTTTCTATTCTTTCCTAACCCTTTATACTGGGTTGTCCTTCACTCTGAGACATCGGCGCGAACGTGTCTGCCTGCAGGACGGCTTAAAAAGATGCAAGGGGTTAACCTGGCGTTGTATCACTTCTTGGGAATCCAACGTTGCCATATCGGTAAAACGAACCATTATGCTACCTGGAATAATATGAGTATTGTAGACACATTGTGCTTAATAGTAAATGAAAAAGTTCAACGGTTACATTAGCATCAAGAATAAATAATAATTTTTCCTGTTTTTGATTTATTTATTTAACTTCGCGTGTACTATAAACGTCACAAAATAAAGATTACACTGATGTCGTAAGCAGCGTACCGTCACTTACGCTGGGTATCCCCGTGGCGTTGATTGCTGAGTGAAATAAAAAATAAATCAAAAAGGCAACGCGTAAACAAGTAATTCGTGCATCGAATCCTCGATAAGCTTCTGGCACTTCCGGCTAGTCTTTCCGCGAATTCTTTTCAATGACGTATCCTGCCTTGTCCTCCCTGAATTCTTGTCCTCGACTTTTCTCAAGGAAGGCCGCGTTCACATCCCCTTTATATCCGTTTCTATATGCAGCGCGCAACGAGGGTGTCACCGAACCTCGAACGTGCGAAAAACAATTTGCGCATAGAATTTCCTTGTCCTCGATAGAAGAGTCCTTGATAGAAGGAAGATTAAAATTAATGGCGTATCGCGAAATCGACGCGAAACCTACGTAATTTATAATTGCACGACTAGACGACACGGCATTACGATTCAGCTGGATGTATCAGTCGTCACGCACGGCACCCACGGTCGTACAAAAATTACTGTCAACTCCCTCGTAACGATACATAACCTTTTTTCGTGACACCCCATCGGTTCTTCCTGATTGAATTCTAGTTTATTTATCCTTGAAACGCCAGTCTTGATAATCCTACTCGACCTAATTCGGTCCCGTGTATTATTCCCATCACAATGCGAAGTGCTTGGTAACGCTTTCTGTCGCGTTCCGAATGTTTGTGCGTGACGTAACTTTCCCGCAACCCGGCGACGCCATTCGTGTGCGCACAGACCAGATGCACGTACACATGTGAGCTGCGTGCTTGCTTGCACATTATTCGAACACATTCTATCTGGCCGTTCCATTGATCGTGTGTATCACGATGAAACAACACAGGACGTTACATAAAATCTATTCTTAACGCCCTATAGAAATGCGGACATGTCTGATAAAGTGATGTCATTGAATACTTACAATTGTATACAGCACTTTATGATCTTGTTCTGTACACTGATGACTCGTACATTGAATTAAGATGCGAATACACAAACGCCACTGATGATTAGATGTTTCGATTAAAATCATAGCTGCAATATGCACGTTCTACGTCAAGCGGAATGAGTTAGACTTCATATTGGAGGTTACTGATCCCAAGGCTAATGTAAAACTGTCATGGCGTATTCTCTGTCAATCGATGGAAATATCGTTGCTCTTCTCGGTATGGATCTTTATCTCCTTTCTGACGTTGAATTCAGGATTAACAATCGATTGCTGCGTAACTCTTCGCATCAAACGTATAATCCGAAGGTCCGTGAAAAGGATGGTAACGAACCAGCTGCGATTCGAATAAGGATATCAACGAAAGGAAATATACCGATCTCTGTAAAGATATACATTGTGGACTCGCCTTGTGCTTTTATCAAATACATAACGAGAGAAGGTTTCAGCCGCTCGGATGTATTGTTATCGACAAAATGATTAAACCCAACGACCGTTAAAAGTGAGTTTTCACCGCGCGGTAAATAACTGCTTTACGATCAGAGCCCAACGCCACGAATAACCCTGGTGGCTGATTGCGAAGTGCGCGCGAGTTTTCAAATCGAAATATTGGCAATAAACGTCTCAGAGATTTTTATCGTCTCATTAAGATACGTATTATCGTTAGACGCTCGATGATAAACGATGTTTACACTCCAAGTGAATTTTAGATTGGATCGACATTCGCGACGTGCAAATTTTCAAACGCTACCTGACATTCTTCCAAACCGTTGCGAAAATTGTACGCACGTATAATATGTGTGCATATTATATTGCCAATAATGAAATAGCGACTGAACAGTCATCGCGAAGCCGTTGCTGATAGAATCAAAACTCGCTCCATAAAAATACTATTTGATAAGCCTCGTACTACAGCACTTTGCCAATACCGGACAACGCTATTATTTTGCTCCCAAAATAACTCACGATGGCTCATACCGTTCACGTGGTGTGAATTTTACTTAGGCTACGTCGACGGCATGCAAACGCGGGTTATTGTTTTCGCTCTAGAAATAAGCCAAAACCAGTTCGATTCGATATATAAAAATCGGCGCAAGACTCTTAGAACGTTTTTGGCTGCCGACAGTAATTTTTAATTGATAGGCTTCTCGTTATTCGTATTAGTCATTTTCTATTTCAGGTAAGACAGAGCCTCGTATGTCTGTCGCGTTATTTTAAGACTTATCAGCAGATTTTTGTATAATCGCAATTAATCATTATTGTCACAGTCGTTAACGTATATTCTTTTATTTGATACTAAAAATAAAGTATCGTTTGGCAAATATATTTCATTGATACAACTGCGACAGCCAATGGTCGTCCAAGAAATGTTTCCATATGTAATGTCGATTTGGCTGTAACAGTTGTCTGTATAAATATACACCAGAGACAGCTTCGTGTACATCGTGTCAACAGATGTTTCTTTGCATATTTTAATTATGTCATTAACACGTGATTGGTATTTTGTGGTCGGCAGGACTGAGTTTTGCATTTTTAAAGCATTTCATTTATTCTACGTAAACCAACCGTACAAGAAAATCTTTACGCCAACTCGAGTTCCTACATCCTCTTTTTGCTTTCGTTTTGACCCGATAGACTGGTATTTTAAGATATGCCATAATTCGACCGTTAACGCAAATCATTCACTTTGACGGAAGGTTAGTGATTAATTTGTTAAATAAAAGAAAAAGTGCTTGTAAGAAAGCCTCGGTTATCAGGGAACCGCTTATATCTTTTTTATTTGTTTTTAACATAGAAACGTATGCCACTTGTATTTTATATGAGATGACGATGTCATCTTGAATCTATTAACAGTTTCGACAACTTTGTAAATCAAAATGAAGGAGTTCATATACAGATATATAAAAAGGAATAAGAACGTGTAATATAATTTTCACTGGCGTGAGTCTCTTGGACGCTTCTGCTTAAACGCAGCTATATTTGTTTTTTTTTTCAAGCTTCCTAATGAAACGATCAAATGCCATTTTTTTCTTGTTAAATAACTACAAATTTCTTCATCGGTTTATATTCGTCTCATCAATCACCTGCGGACACTTCCTCGATGCTTTTTTTTTTGACTAAGTCTTCTTCGTCCAATTGCGCCGCTTCTGTTGGCAATAAAGTAATAATTTATTATTTAATACATAGGACACGCGATAACTAACGATAAAACCTTTCGACAGTAGTTAACGACACTCATCGATCAGACGCCTTTGTATAATGTCGTTGAAGATAAATTATGACAAGAAGCATGACAGTAATGCTTACAAGCATGTAAACAATTAGAGCGTCCAGTGCGTAACTGCAATTAGAACTTGTATGCCATTCAGCTAATCTATTCAACTGGCTTTATCTACCTAACAACGTTTGCTTATCAATATACAAATAAGAAACACACGTCAAAAGTAAACAGGTAGCTTTGTGTACTTGTTTGCATGGTATAGAAGTGTCAATAAATTAAAAAATTTTGACAGAAACTTCACTGGTAGTACTGATTGATATACGGTTAATCCTTAGCCATACAGCTAATCACCTTATAGAATAGAAATCAGTTTTACTTTCGGCTGCATTAAATTCTTAGTAGGTTTCTCTGGTTACAGCCTTCGTCTAACAAGGAGAAATCACGCCTGAGCCACGAATCCAACCTGCACAAGGAGCAGAGACGGAAGGATGCTCCTTCCGGTAGTTACTCAGCCGTCTTCCGTCAATGGCGAAGAAGCACTTCCGCCGGAAATCGATCCAATAATAACAACACGGGAATTGGATCGACCATTGTCGCTAAACTTCCTAGTGACCCTGCCACGGTACGGAAGCTGGAACAATTTCCTATCGTTCTTTCGGATACCTCGATGCCTGATGAAGATCTCTCTTTGAAGTTTCTTGCTCTGGTGGGTATCTTCGGAAGAGACACGATGATTACCCACTAAAGAAATAATTTGTTAAGAGATGATCAATAATATATATATATATATATTTGGCAGAGGCTTTTATTAGATTTTCATTGATCGATTTCTTAATGTAGAATAAAATTGTTGCAATTTCATTGAATTTTTAATTAAACATGCTTATTCATAGTATAAAAATTAATTAGAACTTACTTTGCTTTACAGAATGCATTGGACCTGACTGCTCCTGCTAGCGATGTTATACTTAAGAACAGACTCAAGTCCTGGTTCCAACTCTCAGGACATCCTGATGGGTTCGCACCAGCTGGTCCTGGTACCGTGTGGAAAAGACGTGCCGGTGGTTCTGAAAATACCGAGAGGATGGTTTACGAAGCTCTTAGCAAGGATGAGAGAATGTTTGACTGTGTTCCAATGTATTACCGAGAAGTTGAGTACAAGGGCGATACCTTCATCGAGCTTCAGGATCTTCTGTTTGGCTTCCACGATCCTCATGTAATGGATATCAAAATGGGAACCAGGACGTTTCTTGAATCCGAAGTGTCTAAGACTGTCGCGAGGCCTGACCTCTACCAGAAGATGGTTGCCGTTGATCCGAATGCGCCGACTGCCCAAGAACACGAGCAACGTGCTGTCACGAAATTGCGTTATATGCAATTCAGAGAACAGCAAAGCTCCACCTGCAGTCATGGATTTCGAATTGAAGCTATGAAGTTACCTGGGGCGCCACCTATTACTGATCTGAAGAAGGTCAAATCGCACAAGGATGTACTCAGCACCATGGTTCGCTTTCTCGCGGGTCGCGAAGACACCAGGAAGAAGTTACTGGGACGTCTTAAGAGATTGCGAACCAAATTCGAGGAGTCCACGTACTTCCAGACTCACGAGGTACGGTTATTTCAAGTAACCAGTTATTCTTGTTTCTGAATCGCATACGTCATCTTCGTCTGACGATAATTATTGCTTGTAAATTTTGGAATCTCTCGTTAATAGTATTGTTCTTTTGGCAGGTAATAGGCAGCAGTATTTTCATGATTTACGACAACGAGAAGGTCGGTGTCTGGTTGATTGACTTCGCGAAGACCTACGAAGTCCCCGAGGGGAAGACTTTGACTCACAGAAGGCCGTGGGAACAGGGGAATCACGAGGAAGGTTTCCTCTTTGGACTGGACAACTTAATCTCGACCATTGAAGAGATCGATGTTACTTTGTAAATACATGTTTGACTGACACACTCCGTTTTTTTTTTTTTTATTTAAATGTAAATTATTGTTTGATTATAATATTAGCGAAACTCTCTGGTCTGACTATTATAGCTATATATTATTTAATGTCTATTTATACGAATGTTTCTTTAATAAAATTCATTTACTTGCTTGTGATTATATCTCTTGTATCCTTCAGTTGTCCTCTACACTTGGCCATAGAGTAATTATACGCCTTTACCGACGTACCATATGTAGAAAAAAAATATATAAATTATATCTCTTTCAAAGTCATCAATCATGATAGTATTCGAGTAGTATTCAATTGCCAAAACCGTATTTTATGGCAATTAATATCGGAAAGACTGGTTAAGGTTTGTTTCAAACAAGACGTGCATATAAAATAGGTAAATAGCCCCTAGGTTGGAAGAGGCTGCGAAAGTATAGTTAGGTATTGCCGAGGATACTCGAATGAAGTGTACATAGACATATTCAAATTGCATTTATTATTCTATTACATTCACTTTTAGTACGATTACGATAATACTGACTGTATGTTGAAGGTGTTGTCAGGCAAGGGTGACGTATTTCCTTGAACCTTAACTGCAGTAATATTCTTGATTTAGGTCTAGAGTTAATTAGAGACTCATGTCCGGATTAGTACGATGAGCATTCAGCAGCTTTTTTGTGCTGATTCTTTCTGGCCCACGTCGTCCGCAAATTAACTGCATATGGCATCATCTGTTGAGTACGTTTAAGCACAATTTAATTTAGGTCCTACAGTTAGTTACTAGATAGCACGCAGAGATGAGTAGGGAGATGCACAACGCTACGACTTTAGCCAGTTTAGACGATACCAAAAGTATGGCGCTAAATCGTGGCGGTGAGTCCGCAAGTAAGATTTTGTAATCATCGGCTCCGTCGGTAATGCGTATCCCGTCGTAGCCGACTTGAACGTGATCACGAACGTTTAGCTTGGCGGGAACAGATTCTCCGTAACTCATCGCTGGTTCCAAAAGCAACGCAAGATTGCAAAGAAAAAGAATATTTGGGTTATATTCGCTGAGCAGCTTTGTTTTAAGTGTTGCTTTGGGAATCAGCGGTAAGTGACGGAGAACCTTTGCGCGCCAAGCTTTACTTTCGTGATCAAGTTCAACTCGGTTACGACAGAGATGAGTAGGGAGATGCACAACGCTACGATTTTAGGAGATACAAAAATCATAGCGCTAAATCGTAGCGGCGAGTCTGGAAGTAGGATTTTGTGATCATCGCCTCCGTCGACAATGCGAAT
>JASANN010000596.1:146479-174452 GCA_031762395.1 Calameuta pygmaea
TCACGTTTCGCTCGGCTACGACGGAATTCGCATTGTCGACGGAGGCGATGATCACAAAATCCTACTTCCGGACTCGCGGCTACCATTCAGCGCCATACTTTTTGTATCGCCTAAAACCGTAGTGTTGAGCATTTCCCTATTCAACTCTGCTTGTGAAGCGCACGCAATCCAACTCGAATGGGATACGCAATTGCTTATAAGCGTGAGTGCTGGAGGCGTGTAAGTGCTCATATCGAACGCACCCTCTATAGCATGCTTTGCTACTGGGTGATGCCATTAAAGTTCATTCGAGATGGCGCTACTTGTCAATTCTGGTACTCAAAACTGTTAGTTGAGTTGCACATATATATGTATTTAATTCGTGCCTAAATGGTGTAATCTGAAGATTCTTGAAGCTGTGACAACAATTGTGTTTAGTTGTATGTTATTATACGTGGCCGAATGCTTGTAACTGATTAGTAAACATTTATGATTAGTACATGTGTAGAGTGTTATTTTTCTTAAAAAGATAGGTCGACATTTTATTCAGAATAAACGAGAATGTCCGAGGACGCTGACCTATATCAGTTGCAAGGTTCTGACAACAATGAGGCTGGTGGACTAATTATTCGTAAAAAAACTTCTGACCATACGTTCAAAAAGCCACAAACTTCTATTTTTGGTCTTGATAAACTCGCTGAGCGTAAAAGACGTGAAAATTCACAAGAACCTAGTGGATCTAAGGCTGCAACAAGTTCTTCCAAGTCAGAGTCTAAGGATAGAAGGTATCGCTCGTATGAAGAGGAAACTCCAACGCACACTGGAGGAGTCAATTCAGAAGCTCAACGAAGACTAGAATCAAGATTGAAACGACAGAGATTGGATGCCCGTGACCAAGAATATAGAGATCGTCATAGAGATCGAGATCGAGATCGAGACTATGATTATGACAGAAGAAGGGACTGGGATTGGCATCGTGAAAGAAGTCGTAGTAGAGATAGTTCAAGACAAACTCCTCTTAGGTTTAAGGATGAACCTCAAACTCCAAAATTTAGAACAAGGGTATATTATTGAATATATAACCTTATTTCTCTTGTATGAAATATACAATTTCATATATATATATGCATATATTAATTTGGATTTAAGGATCCTACCTCTCGGAGTAACTGGGATGACGATGAGGATGAAGAGCCTAGAAGATCAAGTTGGGATCATCCAACTCCGAAATTGTACAACAGTAGAGATCCCAGAGACAGTGCACGAAGCGAATTTACACCATCGTATAAATTTAACTCGTGGGTCAAAGAGCGTAAAGCTTCAGGTGCAACACCCATGTTGGACGGAGAGCAGAAGGAGCTTTGGGAGGAGGAACAGCAAAGGTAAATATATTTTTAAATTCTTCTTATGCAGCTGTATATTTAATAATCAATGATATCCCATTGACTTAAACAATATTTTATTACAGACTCGACAGAGAATGGTATGCATTGGATGATGGTGAAAACCGTCAATTTAATGACGTATCTGAAGAGTATACACGTAAGAAGGAAATGGAACTAGAAGCAAGAAGAGAGCGTCGCGTCTCTGCACAACAGCGACAAATAAACAAAGACAATGAACTATGGGAACGTAACAGAATGTTGACATCAGGAGTGGTCAGTTCTCTCGACCACGATGACGATCCCGATGACGAGGGCGAGGCCAGGGTTCATCTCTTAGTACATAATGTGGTTCCTCCATTCTTAGACGGTAAGTTATATTTACTACATATTAAATTGTACCTTAACTTCAACTGTCATCCATCACCGAACAAAATAACACAGCGAAAGGCTAGTAATAGCATTACCATCTAAAATATGTTATGACAAAGTAATGATATGGAGTTAATTAGGTCGAATCGTGTTCACGAAGCAGCCAGAACCAGTAGTACCAGTGCGAGATCCCGGATCAGACATGGCTTTAGTAGCAAGAAAAGGTTCAGCACTGGTGCGCGCATACCGAGAACAGAAAGAACGACGTCGAGCGCAGCGTAAACATTGGGAGCTGGCAGGAACCCACATAGGAAATATCATGGGAGTTCGTAAAGACGGGCAGAAAGGTGAGGACGGCGATCAGCAAGGTCAGGAAACGGACTTCAAGGCTGGACAGAAGTACGCACGTCATATTGGGGCCGGGGAAGTAACCGGAGAAGCAAGACAGCGTTCGATTCAGCACCAGAGAAGAAGTCTTCCCGTGTTCGCCGTTAGGCAAGAATTGCTGAACGTTATTCGTGAAAATAGTGTCGTCGTTATCGTGGGTGAAACTGGCAGTGGTAAAACGACTCAGTTAACGCAATATCTTCACGAAGACGGATACAGTTGTTACGGTATTATTGGCTGCACGCAACCAAGAAGAGTGGCCGCCATGTCGGTAGCTAAAAGGGTATCTGACGAAATGGCTACTGCACTTGGGGATAAGGTCGGTTACGCAATACGTTTTGAGGATTGTACTTCCAAGGAAACCGTCATCAAATACATGACGGATGGTATTTTATTGAGAGAAAGCTTGCGCGAAGGTGACTTGGACAGATACAGTGTAGTCATCATGGACGAAGCTCACGAGCGTTCCTTGTCGACTGATGTATTATTTGGATTACTGCGTGAGGTAAGAGTACATCTTATTTATTGGTATCAACAAATCTTACTCTCAAAAGTATAAAATAATCTTTTACAAGAGAGAAACATTAAAAATTTTGTCAATGATGTATTAGAAAATTCTAACGACTACGTTAAATACTATAATGAAATACTGGATGTAGCAAGTTATAGTAACGTATCCTGTGACACGATAACAAAGTAAAGAATCTAATTCTCTCCTAGCGACTACGAATAATCGTTTTCTATTAGTCTTAGCCAGATCGTTCGGAATGTCTACGTTGACGGCGTGACGTGTAGAATAGAGCACCAGCACTAGCAGAGATGCTTCCCCACCGGACGGCTGCGTCACTCAATTGTCGCTTTCTGCTGTTTTCCCGAACGGTTGTAGGTGGGCTGCCGTAACGGCACCAATATACAAACGCTTTGCTGTCGTGCCACTTGGAAGATCCACGCAAGGCACGATTTATCTGATCGACAATTTCCTCCGGGCTATTAGGCTTCTTTTCTCGGTCGCCCATGTTGTTAATCCTTATCTCAATGCCGCTTGACCAGAATTTATGGAGTGGAATGTACTTAATTTCACGACCTTTCTTCTCGGGCTTTTCGCTCGGGGGATCAAGGTGCACGATCATTGCCTCCTTGTCTTCGCCATCTGTATCAGGAAGCAGATGAAACGCTTTAACTTTACGATCATCAATAATAATAGAGCACTGCGCTGTGAAATTCTTCTATTAAACTCACCTGGCTTATCGATCCAAAGGACAATGCCATATTCCAAGCTTGTCGCAGCATCCTTTTCCACGTCACGAGCCTCCGTATTCTTTGGAATACGTAATTCTAGTATGTAACCCGAATCTAAGACATTTTTGAATAAATTAGACTCGTCCTGATTAAACCATCTTGATTGACGTAGGGCGAAGAGTCTCGTGCTAGAAAATTCTTTTCCATTTTCGCTATTACTTCTGGCGAGCAACTGTCGCGACTTAAAGAGCCATGCAGCCATGAGCCTTCGACGAAGCTTCCAAGCACACTGCCAGTGCACACGAGACATGCATCACGTCCGAATTTTTATCTATTCAACGTCGTAGATTGTCATTAGTCTATCTAATAACTGTCACTCCATTCGCGATTTACGTTTATCTTATCAGTATACCAAACTCTTTAATGTCACAGGTTGTTGCACGACGGCATGATCTCAAACTCATCGTGACCTCGGCTACTATGGACTCCAGCAAGTTTTCAGCATTCTTTGGTAATGCTGCAACGTTTGAGATACCAGGAAGGACCTTTCCGGTCGAGATACTTCACGCAAAGAATCCTGTTGAGGATTATGTAGATGCTGCAGTTAAGCAGGTCCTGCAGATTCATCTGCAACCACGAAGTGGAGACGTACTCGTGTTCATGCCAGGTCAAGAGGACATCGAGGTCACCTGTGAAGCTTTGAAGGAAAGATTAGCTGAAATCGATTCGGCACCGCCTCTGTCAATCTTACCTATTTACTCCCAGCTTCCGTCGGATCTCCAGGCAAAGATCTTTCAACGTTCCGAAGGTGGCTTACGGAAATGCGTGGTAGCTACGAATATTGCTGAGACTTCGTTAACTGTAGATGGAATTGTATTCGTGGTGGATTCTGGATACTGCAAACTCAAGGTCTACAATCCTAGAATTGGTATGGACGCTCTACAGGTTTATCCAGTGTCCAGAGCCAATGCTGATCAAAGAGCTGGCAGAGCTGGAAGAACTGGGCCTGGACATTGTTATCGGTTGTATACTAGAAGACAGTATTTGGATGAACTTCTGCCTACGGGAGTTCCTGAAATTCAGCGTACTAATCTTGCCAATACTGTTCTCTTGTTGAAATCGTTGGGTGTTCAAGATTTACTTGCCTTTCACTTTATGGATCCTCCGCCTCAGGATAATATATTGAATTCTCTTTATCAACTGTGGATCCTTGGTGCTCTGGATCACACGGGACGACTCACTCCGTTGGGACGTCAGATGGCTGAGTTTCCTCTTGATCCACCACAATGTCAGATGTTGATAGTCGCATCACAGCTGGGCTGTACAGCAGATATTCTTATCATAGGTAAAACAGCCGTAGTTTATTTGTTACTGATAAATGATATTTGATATTAGAAAGTAATGTGCCGAAGTGTGCATGACTGTACTATCTGGAACTTGATAATAATCTTTCAATTTTATCGCAATGGTAGCTCTACTATCTTATCAGAATTCAATTGACGACACGTACTTGTTGTGCTCATAGCTGCTCATTAACTTAATGAATGAAAAATTGAATGACTACGATTCAATTTACTTACGCTTATCTAAAAACTATTCTTATCTTTGATAGTAGGTAGATTCAGGTGTTTTAATTATTTTATTTGATTTCAGTATCAATGCTGTCAGTTCCATCAATATTTTATCGTCCAAAAGGTCGTGAAGAGGACTCTGATTCTGCCCGCGAAAAATTTCAAGTTCCTGAATCGGATCATCTGACATTCTTGAACGTCTACAATCAGTGGAAATCAAATGGTTACTCTAGTTCCTGGTGCAATGATCACTTCATCCACGCAAAGGCAATGCGGAAAGTACGGGAGGTCCGTCAGCAGCTTGAGGAAATTTTGAAGCAACAAAAAATGGAAGTGGTCAGTTGCGGTACTGATTGGGATGTCGTCAGGAAATGCATCTGCTCTGCGTACTTTCATCAGGCAGCTCGTCTCAAGGGAATAGGGGAATACGTGAATTGCAGAACCGGGATGCCCTGTCATCTTCATCCCACTAGTGCCCTTTTTGGCATGGGTTTCACACCAGACTACGTAGTCTACCACGAGCTGGTGATGACTGCCAAAGAGTACATGCAGTGTGTTACAGCTGTTGATGGTCACTGGTTAGCTGAATTGGGACCAATGTTCTTCAGTGTAAAAGAGACTGGACGTAGTGGTCGAGCTAAAAGAAAACAGGCCATGCAGCATCTTCATGAGATGGAAGGGCAGATGAAGGAAGCGGAAGAGGAGATGCGTGCTAGGGCTCAAGAACAGTTAGAGAGGGAACAAGCCTCAGTTAGAAAGTAAGTATAGTGGAATTTAGTTATAATGGATTTAAACGTATGACCGCGGATGAGATTAATATAAATATGATTTCTTTTGTTACAGAAAAGAAATCCTGACTCCTGGGTCTAGGGAACCGGGTACGCCTGCTCCTTATAGAAAGACTCCTGGTCGTTTGGGCTTGTAAATATATATTTTTGGAAAAATTATTGTTTCTTCTCCGTTAATCTGTTTTTTCTTTTTTTTTTACTTGTCTTTTGTGAAATTATGGCATACTGACAAGAACGTATCTACATTTGATTTAGACTTTATCTGTATATACATACAAAACCGTCATGTAAAATATGTCAGAATATTGATAATAAATATTATAAACACTTGTGAAAGTAATTTGACTGTTTAGATTTGATATGAAATACATTATCCGTACCCTGATCTAAAAGACATGAATTAATGATCGCTACATGGTGATTGATATTGATAACCACCCAGGACTGTGTATAGTGAACGATTGAAAACTTTATGATAAAGAAGCCTAATTTATGATGATTTCGCTAGAAACTCATTGGAAATATCTTCTGCACGAACTGTAGCAATACTTTATCACTGCAGGAGTGAGAAAATCGTAATGGTATCTCAAATGCAATCACAAGTCTAATCGATTCTGGGTCTAAGTTATCAGTATGATCCGTGCTTGTGTATTTAGTTATAAAAATTCTCACCAGGCGGCACTGTCAAGACGCTCTTGTGGTTCTGGGAAAATTCGAAGGAGCGCAAAGGTAGACGCATGCGCACCTCTCACGAATTGACGTTCAATCGAATTTGATGCAGTATGAACACAATATAATACCCACCCTCGCATTTCCAGCAGGAGTATAAGGTTTTTTTGGCATCATACCGAAACTAGTCCCCAGACGAAAAGCATTTACCCAAAGCGCGGTAAGAGTCTGAAAACGGTATAAAGATTCCCAGTGGAACGGAGCAACTCTAATCCATCAATTCGTTTTCTCTTAAGCTCATACGGCGATTCTGAGATGGAAAGAAATATTGTCTCTCTTGTTTTTACACGAAAAAAAAAGTGACGTCGGTCGTTTCAAGATATCCGAACTCCAATAAACAATTTATGAAATGATACATTTAGATTGTAGCTCAGAGACTACGGGTAACGAGTCTCTCTGTTATTGCCATTATCATGTACCTTTTCTCCAATCCCAATGGAATTAATAAGAAGCAATAGCGGTACCGGTAATACAGATAGGAGACATTTCCACGAGGAGATTCTTGGTACGTGCCTGAGGATAACAATAATTGGAAGGTATCCGGTTGACGTTTTGTCTATAATGGGAATATAGCCAGGAATATCTTGAACAAAAGGATAGAGAAGGTTAGACAATAATAATTGTACGAATTTATAACGTACTATTAAGTGTCGATTAGTGAGAGAATCATAATGGCGACTACTTTAATCGTTGGTTTAAGGTGCAATGGGGTAAAACGAGGTAATAAAATAAATATATAATAGGTCGCCATATCGATTCTCTCTTATGATATTGACTAATGTACTCAATGAATTTTGCACAATTTCATTTAATTAGCTTACGAAATTACAGGATAATTTAAAAGCGACGTGCTTTCACTAACGAGGTTCGTATTACAATCAGATAACTCGACAACATCGATGATACATCATTCAACTGCATATAAACATACAAAAAGATTTAATAATTAATAATAAATCGTAAACTTCGCCAACCAACAATATGCCCGCACAATATGATCGGCGCGATAAGAGCGGATAGCGAATCGTCGAGTCGCTTCTACGCCGGTGCACGATAAACGATTGATTGACTATTCTTAATTCGCATTATTATTATTATATTACTTAATCGATCTTATATAGCTCGTATAGTCAATCTTATCGTAAGCGTTGCGCCTTGTGAATTATACACGTCGCAACGTAATCTTTGCGAACGATGAAAATTCCTGTTCGCAGATCCACGTGAGAACTTTCCTTCTGGCAGGTTTTGCAATAATTCCTTTGTTACACCTATTCTTTGAGAGAAATTAAAGGGATACACAGTATGAACGTATAATTGGAGACGTCAGATATTACTGGGTAACAGGACGGTACGAGATAGGTGAGATCGTAAATCTTCTATTACAGATAATACAGGATTTCATTGTTGTAAATAGTCGAGTATTGAGTGAAATATAAATTATTGGATGTGGATTTTATGGAATTGAATAATCGTTTTCGTGTCGTTTCATTTGTTCGAATTTAAATTTCCCGCCACACGACGTACCTTTCGTAGGTATACGAACGTTGCGTGCACGCTAGCGAATTAACGATTTACAGGTACGCGAGCGTGACGTATTAATGTTAATAAGATTAATTTATTATGATAAATTCTGACTGCAGAGCGGTGACTCGAATAGGCTGCATAAATTCCATGCGGCAATGGACGATTTTGTTGTCCTTTCTTTTTTTTTTCCAATGCGCATGCGTAAGTGCTACGCCAGTCAGTGACATGACTTCTGACGTTCTCTTTTTGACGCAACATTATAACCAAAAATAAGGATGACAGTGTAAAGTTTACGTAACCATAAGAACATTGTTCCTGGGCAGTTTGGAATGACGAAAGAACAAACAGGGAAAATACTGAAAAAAGATGGCGGACGCCATTGACATTGTTTTCATACTCCGTCACTATAAACTATCAGTCGCACGTGTTCCATTGTTTTTAAAACTTAAATGGGAATTATTGCTTTTTGTTACATAACATCACTTTGTCGATTGGCATCCGATACGAATCAAATAAGATTTCACCGTACTTCGTAGTTCAAATCGTCGTAGTTCTCTTCGTCTTCCCGATAATCCTTTTCGATATTTCTTAAAGGATTATAATAAATCATTATTCATTCGTTCTTATATTGCCGTACTCGACCTATGTATGGCTGATTGCAATTATTTATGTATGACTAGCATCGTCTTTTAGAACACGTAATCTTTGAATTATTCGCCGTCACGAACAAGAGCACGCGCGCATGCGCACTCAAGCTCCATACAACGCTGATCAGAATTACTACGCGCGACAGTATATGCAGTTAAACAATCGTCAGATCTAACGTGGTTTCATACAGCTACGATTTAAAGTTCGAAACGTATTAGGGTAATAGAAGCTTCATTCAAAGAGACACGTCGTATTTGGATGACGTTTTGAAGTCAGAAAGTTCGAAAGCGATTCCGTACGTAGGTTAGGTAAGTATCTATTAAGGTTATCTTTAGGTTTTCTCTGGGACATTACAATGGATAGAGAGACACGCATAAAGGTCTAACAAGGTAAGACTACTTATAAAAATAATAAATTGTCTAATACATGTATAATAATCAATCCTGACTCCAGAGTGTTCTCGGTGTTGCTGATTTACGTGCAGAATCCATACGTGTCGAAGGACTTGCAGTTCTTATTTGATTTCACCCATTCTCTTGTCATCCTTCTAGTTTCTTTTCGTCGTTTCTACATATTCACTCGTCAATACATTTATTCACGTCACGAGAATCTAATTCTAAATGCTTCGAAAGACTTCACACGTAAAACTTTTGCTTTAACGTAACGGACAACGTCACTTTTATTATTCTCCCGACAAACTCTGCCTACGCCTATGTACTTTTATTCTTTAAAATACTGTCTGTATCTTTGTTGATATGTCTCATTTCATTTCGAAACTCTTTATATCCATTCTCTCATTCATTTCCCTTCTTTCTCATTCATATCCACGCACGCTTATACGTTTCGTCACACGCACAGGCATTCGCACCCACTCGCATATCACTCATTAACTTTACTGCACACATGCCAGCCACTCATCGATTTTCACGCTTGCTTTATATAATATACAATATATAATTTTTAATAAAACTTATATTTGTATGCATGTATATATATAATATATGTATATACAATATATCAATTTATACAGTATATAATATATGCATATATATATATTGGTAAATGTATAATAAATTATCAATTATCGTTATTACTATTATTATTATTGTTATTCCGTATAATTAGTGACTATGCTGCGTTTCGTGTAATAGCTAATGATATGTATTCGTTTTTCATTTATATTTTCTCTTTTCCTCGTCTTCTTTGCACTTTTACATTAGTTTAATACGATTCTAATATGCTAAACGACGAGAAATGCGGCGCGCTAGAAAATAAAGTCACCCCCTATATGCGAACGAGAAAAATTATACGTATATACATATATATGTAAAGGGCATTTGAACAGTTACTCTTGACTCTTTAACCGCGTGGAATTTTGTGAAATTTGATTTTCGAGATTTCCCCCCTCCTCCTCCGCCATCTCATTTTCCTTAAAAATCCCCGCATTTTAATCCATCTCTTAACAAAAGACAAAGGACCGTCTCACAAGCTCCCCATTTTCAATTCGCCAAAGCTAATTATGTTGGTTAATCGTGGTGGTTTTTGAATTGCCCTTGGGGCGTTTCCAAATGTAATTTCATAAATTGTTAATTTTACCCGAAGATATAACGTGGTAATTTTGATATTTTTTACGCGTTAGTCTCATTCGTGTTCTCTCGCATTCGTTTTCTCGTCTAATGCAGTCTCGACCACGCAAGAGGCGCCAACGTTTAATTGGATGCAGCCGGGGGGGAGGTCGTCCTTGACAGTGTGCGAGCACTCTCGACGCGCTCGGTTTAAATTTAAATTAGTAAATTTGCGAGCTAATAAATTCGTTTGCATCCTCAACATTGCATATGCGTATCGTTTGCGGGATAAAGGTTTTTGCGCGAGCTAATACCACGTCCGCTGCTTTTCTGTGTATTGATTGTAAAGGAAAAAAGGTACTCAGGGGACAGTCGATGCTTTTTATGTCTAAACGATATAATAATATATCTATGTATAATAGAATATGTATATATATGTGTGTCTATTCGTTGCTGGACATTTATTGAAATTTGAACTGTCAACAAGCTGCGTATAGATGCCGTATATGTATGGTCGAATAAGTCTGGTAGTAATTTTTAATGGACCCACGTTACATAAGGTTACTGGAAAATTGTTTGATTTCTATTTGAATTTATCAAATGACAATCCTTCAGCGTGATAATTATAGGTATCGATGTGTAACTTTGTTATAAGAGGTTTCTACGCTTTTATCCTTTGTCTCACTTCGTTTCGTCGCTTTTGAACTTTCGCGCCTTTAAGGAGTCTCGCGACACTAGCGCCGCCAACGTAGACGGATCGATGCGCAACGCTACGACTCACGCTGTTACAATTAACAAGAATGAATTATCCCTCGTGCAAGTTTCTCCATTTTCATTATCTCATTCCCAGGTAAAGTTAGCGAGACTCTAATCAAGCTACTCGGCTAAAGTAAGTTCGGACTTGACGTATATTTTCTTGGTTTATTTCTTTTTTTTTTGGTCCTTTTCCAATATTATACCTGGATTCTGTCGTGCTCGTAAAATTGTGAATGGCCAGACTGTATACGAGGAAAACAAAATTGGGTCAATTCTTATTTTCTCTCTCGACGATGAAAAAAAAAAACGTATTCCATTGTACGTACTAATACGTTTTTGAATTTTTATTTTAGAAAATGAAGGACGAACATTGGACGCGAACCATGGCTCTCTGTTGGTATGAGAAATTTCTACACTCGTTTTTTCATTAGCTACGAAATGACGAGGCTCGTAACGACCCGCGTTGTCGTAAAAGATAAAAAAGCTCAGATACACAGTCGCGATCTATGTCGCTCGAATTTACAAGTGAGGTAAAATTTGAATTTTACCCTAGAACAATGTGGACGGTCCTTTATCTTGCAGTGGGACATACCCTCTACAGGCTGGAAACAATTCCCTGGACTCTGTCTTATGCAACGACGATAACAAACCTGATATCATTCCTAGTAGAACCAGCGCCATTTTCTCGTCCACGACTGTTTTACGTATCTCGAGGCGGACGAGAAGAAAAAAAAAGGTAAAAAAAAAATTAAAATCTTAACTCCTCTCAAAAGTACATCTTCCTTGGGTACAAGAAACTGTGTAAAAGCGTTTTCTGTTTGTAGGTTACGACGGAGTGAAACAAAATGGGTATAAAAAGTGAATAAAAAAAAAAAAAAAAAAAAAATTCTAAGGAGCAGTGGCGGCCAAGGCGCGAAATATGTTCACAATCGTATTTTCATTCGAAGCATCGCTTCTGGCAAGCTTCTTCCTGATAATGGAGCAAAACGTAAAGGACTATTCTCAGACTGAAATATTTCCGCGATCTTTCCGCGTCCCACGGCGCTTCCATTTATTCCGCAAAAAAAAAGGTTACAGCGCGATTTCAGGTTACCTTCCTCGCGCGACGTTACTGATCGATCAAATCGCAAGGATTGGACGGGAGCGCGCTTAAAAAGCATCCAGAGCAAATAAAATTGAACCTGGACAAAACGTTTGGGTTATATATCGATCATACGTGGGAATAGAATTTGCATGGGGTACGACGAAGGTTTGCCAACTGTTTTACGCGGTAACAAATATTAACCTAACACCCCCCCCCCCCTGTGTAGCTCCCCCAAGAGGTAGGTCATACTGTTTATGAAGAACGTGTACAATCTAGTGGGGAATGCCCGTAAAAATGTAAATTTACGATTGCAACGAATACGAAACGAGTGCGCCTGCCATCTAGCGGATAAAGACAAGACACGGTATGGCAGCCATCTTGTATACAGTTGTTGCGTGTAAAGGAAAAGGGGGAAAAAAGAAGAACTAGCTTAAGGGAAGAAAAATTGAGATAAATATACAAAGCAAAGCATAAGTGTACGGATGCTGCAGGAGAATAACGTAAAGTAGATAAATATAAAGTTAAGGGGTGGGGGGGGGGGGGTGAAGGGTTTACGATACGAAAAAAAAAGCTTGGCTATGATCTTCATTTCCGGCGAAGAAAAAAAAATTAAATGGCTGCTGCGGTCCCATTTGCGGCGGATACGCCGGTCGATTTTACGTGTCGCGCCCCTTTGGCTACGGCTCTTCGGTGCGAATCGAGTGTACTGGGTTCGTTAAGTTCGAAGTTTTATTGCGAGGAAAACACCTTTCGGCGTTAAGGGTTTGTCAAATCGTCATCCTCTGTCTGCGATTTTACCGACAACTAATTCGTCGGTTGTCATAGTCGTTTCTTGAGGATGTACCCTTCTTATATATATATATTTTTTGTATAATATACCCATTGTTCTTTATCCTTCAAGCCCCATTGAGTCTTATTAGAGTTCTTTCTTTTTTTTTCTATCTTTTTCTTATCCTATTTCCTTTTCTTCACTTAAATCCTATTTTTGCTTAAGATGCTACCCTAACCACACCCGCGTTACCCTTACAGGCGATTCTTGATATGTATCGTTTTCAGCATGGCGTATTGCTTATATATATATATATATATATGTATACTTAAACTTATTATATTTATACACTCAACCCCGTCAGACTCTGGTACGTGGAATTTGAAAGAGACTTAATTTGGTTAATTGAATAGAAATTGCGAAATTACGAAAAATTTATTAATTTTACTCAGTAAAGAAGCGAGATGGAAATTATTAAAAAACTTTTTTTTTAAATTAACAAAATTGTATCCCTTTGAAATCGCTGGGGCTGAATGGGTTAAGTCTATATAATGTAATATATATGTTTGTCCACTTAAGTCATAATATCAAATACTTTACTAGTACGTCACGGCACTTTGAAACACAATGTATATCCTACTGACGTTAAAATACTTTATACGATAACAGACGCACTATTAATTGTAATCAATGAAAATTCATTAATTGCGGAGATACGAGTGTTGCTTTGAAATTGCACCTATTATGATACAATGAGAATTTAATAGACAATTGAGTAACTATATAATGTATTTATGGAATCGAAGTCTGGTATCTGGATTAAAGATTGACTTTAGGTAAATGGCATTTTTCTTATCTAATTTTTTTTTGTAGTACTTGTCGTGTCATATTTTTAATTGAGTAGCTAATGATATATAGAAACCAAAATATTATTTCCTGCTGTAAATTAAAGATAAACTTTTTAAAAAATTAATTTCTTTCAGATTTCACACATTCTTATCGTATATGATAAGTAAATAATAAATTTTGGATATTTTGATGAGACCTAATCGTGTGGAAATTGAAAAATTAATTAAGATATTCCTAAAAGTCTGAACGAAGAAATGCAGCGCGAGGCTTTTACGTAACAATAAGTTGACTCGTTATCAAAGCCAGATAGGATAACTTGGATCGATAAGGATTCTTGCGTAGCACACTATCTTATTAACCTCGGCGATTATCCTGATTGTGAATCAGCAGCGATTAAATTGATTTTTGACATCAGTGTTTTTGTATACTAAGATACAATTTTCGCTCGCAGTTAATATTTTTGCAAATACTTATTTCGATGGGACTCAAATTTGTCGCTCGACACTTTCTGTAATTTAGTCTGGGCTTCTTATCGTTAAATAGTGGGAAAGTTTCGGAAAATTGTAAAAGAAAAAAATCCTGCATAGTAGTAGCAAAATATCTGATATTATCCTGATAAAATTCTCTTAACATATTAAATCGACATCAATGATCCCCCTGATAATTTTCGATGAGCTTCAACAAGATTCTCACTTGGACAAAAGAAAGATACCCAATTTAACGTCTAATAATATATTGCCAAACGAAATTTTTTTTTTTTTTTTTTTAATTTTTCCCCCGAAGCTAAGAACGAAAAAGTATCGCGTCGGCCGGTATTTTTCACTCAATTATGCAATATCCAGTTTCGTTTCTCTATGCACGGGGATACATTAAAAATGCAAAGTGCAAGATAAGCCAAGATGGCGAAACGAGGTTTTCGAGCCAGCCAAGAAATTCGCAATTGTTGCCCATGGCTTTGGCTTCTTTAATAAACCAGCGACTTCTTCGAGACTCCTGGGACACGTCTTGGCATTGTGAACAGAGTTTCAATTTTTTGTTTTTTTAATCGTTACCTACCCTGCTCGGTTTCCTCACTACCGTTCAACTTCCGGTAAATGGCCGAACAGACCTGGCGAGATCTAATATGAGAAAATTCCGCAAGGAACCACGCAAGCCTCTGCAATCCTCAAAGAAACTTTCATTAGTTACGATAAACTTTGCGTTTATTGTGCTTTCGCGTGTCTCACGACGCCGTCAAAGCGCCACGTGTTTCGCTCCGTTGTGAATCAGCATAAGGTGCACTACGTGAGTACGATAGAAATAATCACAGAACCACAAAAAAAAAACGTATGTTGATTAACAATTTTTGCGAATGCAATAAAAAAAAAGTTTGACTTCGATCTTTTGATATTGCAAAAAAAAAGATCAATATTTTTTTCTCGATCCTCGTGAGAATTGCTAATGTAATAACAATGTGGCAATAATAATAGAATATACAATAATCACAGTGGGATCATTGATATCCTATGTCTACCTTTATTTTTTATGATATGTGAATTCACCTTAATGACTAAAAAAAAAAAAAATTTTGAACCCCGTACAAAAAATGTGGGGCTCACGTATCAGCACGCATAACACTCTCGCACACTTTGTTCGTAACATCTTTGGTTTCACTCGTACCGCGTATTTAGATAGATTGTCGAATTCGAAGATCGTCGTTACGCTAAACCATTCCCGTTTGACGTAATACCGTGTGTCTCTTTTGTAAAATCAAATGATTGCACTGCAATTGATATCGACCTTAGGAATAAAAATTTGCAATGCACTCAGGTGTATATATATTTTTATATATAAATTTACATACTTTCATTTGACTGTCTCTTCTATTCGTTCACCGAGTATATTCACCGTGTTACTTATTTATAATAATAATAATAATAATAATAATAATAATAATAATAAGCAATGCACAGGTGTCATCCAATACTATCGAGTGTGACTTTTCCTTGAAATCGAATACCTTTAGAAACAAGAATTAAATTCGTATCCCAAGATATGGGTTATGCCGAAGATCTCACACGGATACTTTTTCGCATTAACAAATATTCGATAAATGACAGAGAGGCGATTGAATGACATTGCGTCGTACGAATATCCGACCATAAATAATAAGATAGTCCCGATATACTTTGCATTATAAAATTGTAGTAATATAATTGATAAGCCGAGTCGAATAAATAAAGGATAACGTACTCCCGCGGGAGGTATTATAAGCGAAGTTTTCTTGCGATCGGGAGAAGAGAATTATCTTTTTATATAAAAAAAAGAGAGAAATTTAAAGAAATTTTTTTAAGTAAACATATGTATAAGATTGTTGATCGAGGAGCTATATGTTTTATGGTTAGTAACGTCGCATATTTTAACCTTTGATATTTTCATTGACAGGTCGTACATTTATTTTGGAAGGGATCGCAGAGAGTTTCGAAGGATACCAGGTAAACGATGTACGGAAGACCTTGAATTTTCATTAAAAAAAAGACAAATGGACCAAGATAAGGTAAAAAAAAGAGAAAAATATAAAGAAAGTTAAATATTTATCAGTCGAGTCCATCGAATGAATGTAATCGATGCAAAGATCGCTTTGTACACATAATATATCTATATATGCTTGATACTTTCTTTTTCATTCCTTCGCAGAACTTTCTACTCGACGTCTTTGAGAAAAGAAATTTCCACGAGACAATTTCATTTCTGGCTAGTCTGAAAAAAAAAAACTCAGGATACCCGTACACCCGGGTAAGCACACTCTTATCTAGATTCCGAGGCATGATTTGGATGAAGAATTGAAAAAGAATTGACCAGCAAGAAAATTCAATTAAAGAAACGCACGAAGACCGCACCCACTACACGGTGGGACATTCGAAAGCGTGAAAAACAGTGTCGAGCAAGGTAAAAATCGATATACGTGACATTAGCCGAAAGTGAGGTTAGGGATGAAAATTAGCGAAACGAAATTAGAGGATACAGAGATCAAAGTTTACTCAACACGTAATTAGATAATGAGGTTATCCCAGAGCTGATAACGATTCGTCCATGTTGAATTCCTATTTGCGGAATTATTCAATTAACAGCTGACTAGGAGGGTTGGTGGGCCAACACTTTCGTTTAGCCGAGTGGCAGTTCGTGAGAGCTCGGGTACTTTCGTGCCATTAATTAAGGAAGGTACTTGTCCACTGGTGTTTTTTACCCTCAGTCTCTTTACACTGTTAGGTGGGGAGGGGGGGGGGAGGTTGTCTTTCTTACCTACCCCCACACACTCTTCCGACATGACTACTTCACTTTTGTACAGTCTCCAATTCCCTCCCCCCTCCCTAACGCCCAGCTGGTTAGCTCGCAGCTTTCACCCACCTATCAACCCCTTTCCTTTCTAGGCCGCTGCACTCTAACCTAACCTAACCTAACCTACTCTATCCCAAAGGACCGGTCGAGTTACCAACGAAAAACAGCACGCGACCTGCCTGCACTTTAATCCCTTCCATCGGGTTGGGGAAAGTGAGATTCTTGACGCGTGGTTTCGCTGAGAGCTTTCGAGAGGGTTGCTACCCTTTCATCCTGTTTGCCAAGCCAATACGTTTGGCAAAAGTGTTTCGAGATGTCGCATGCAAACTACAGGGTTGTAACAGTTGGTAACTCTTTGCCTGATCAAAGTGCCTGAAAGGGGATGATTTTCAAATTAATCATGAACCCTGTCTCTAGCTTTAGCTCCAGATAAAAAAAAACTTTCTTTCTCTTGGTTATACAATTTTTTCATTTGCTGACGTCACCCCGGTGTATCTGGAGTACATGAGACTCGTACATAGAGTATTTGCTTATGAGGGTGGAAAATGAATTAAAGTATCTCTGAGCTTCGGGGGGGTGAAAATTGTATTGGTCGCTGTGGCTGCGAATAATGTTTAAGAGAAAAATGCGTACTGTTTAAATATTATCAGTGTGTATGGCAGAGTTTAGGATTTTATTAATGTTTTTTTTCATAAATTTCTTACCTTTATATTATTCGTGTTTAACGGTGAGATCTTAAAGGCGGTCGGACCTTCTAGAAGAAACGTAAACTCGAGTATCCAATTGATGCATTAGGTAAAGTTTCGCAAAAGCTGGAAAAAGCTTGGAAGAGTTCTTTATAATACATGGAAATCAGCCCTGACGTATTTATGTATATCGACTTATTGAATCTCCTTTTCTGCTTACATTTTCCATAAAGTATTTACTCTTGTGTAAACTTTTGAAACGAGCGAACTCAGCGATATCGTGGACGTTTTAATGACTTTGGACTGACTTTATTTTACTTGAAATAATTTCTGTTTTCCTGTCTCAACGGATTGCTCGATAATGCTTCCATTTGGAGAGTCCTTGTACCTTTCACAGTCAGATGGGTTTGGCAATAGATTTCTGTAATCTTCAGTAATATTATTATACGTCTTACCAAGCAGACGCGAATTTACCTTAAAAATATGAGAAATCATTTATTTACTTTGATTTGCCTTTCAGATATTCATCCAGAGGAGTTGAGGGTGGCTGATTAAAATTTATGTAAGTATAATAAGGAGGATCGAGAAACAAATAAGAGGTCGATATGCATATCGGCCCTGATGAGAAATCAAAAAATCGAATGAGCCAATGGTAGAGAAAGTAACGCAAGGAGTAAAGGTGCGAGCGTGTCAGACTTACGTTCAGGGGTTGAACGGCCTGGCGTTTCGTGATCCAGCCAGGGGTTGTCTGGTAAGGGAGAATTTTCTTTCTTAAGGGTGCCCTGGTATATCCGATAGAATCAGTAACCAGGGGTAGCAAACATGTAGGACTGACACAGAGCAAAGATAGGGGATGAAAAAAAAAAGAAGAATAACAATCCTTTTGATAAAATCGGTGGATCGCGAGCCAAGGAGTAATGGATCTTTCAGACGCGATAAATTATCTGCAGGCTGAAATTCCTCGCGGATGCCCACCAGGTATCTCTAGGGGGTGGATGGGTAACGACTGCTTGGGTATTAAATTGGCGCGACACGCCCCTGCAAAAAGGAGTCGCTACATGTATTCTCGATAAGGGAAACGATTTATTCGCTCTAAAAATTTCAATCAGGATTTACCCGTCTGATCCGCGATATTTAACTGAATTGACTAACAATTGTTTTTTTTTTTTCAGGCTGGACCTAGTACACCCTGTGAACTGATAAGGGTGTTTTTTTTTAAACAATGGTAGATCATGCCACATGGCGAAATGTCTCCAGAATTTTACATACTAATGCAAAGGGGGTGCGGTCTTTGGCTCGCGTGTCCTTGTTATCTGATAAGAATTATTCTTGTCTCGCTAATCAACTAATTTGCTGTTTCGCAGGTATTTTCAAAAACACCCAGGCGCTCTTCTGGACGTGGATTTGAAAATTTTTTCGAAAATCGATTCACCGGCAGCTGTTTAATTTTACATAGAGATTGACATGGAAATTAAGTGAAAGAATCTAATGGCTGTTGTGAGGTATTCTCTTAAATGTAAAAAAAAAAAAATCCAATCCCTTAGGTCAGTGGCTGTCAATTCTGCCGTAGATTCGTGCTCACATTTTTTCTTTCTCTGTCATAGCCAAAAATCGTGGACATTTTCAAATAGATGTCAGCGAGCGTGAAAAGTGTCGCGGCCAAAAAATTGTAATGACTCCAGTGAGGTTTATGGTACAAGAGGAAATCATAAAACCAAAATTCAGCAAGAACAAGTAAACGAGGGAAGAAAAAATCAAAATGTCAATGAAAAGATGAATTTTCGCAGAAACGGATAAACGACTGTACGAGGGGTCGTTTAAAATTAGAGTGCAGGTCATCGCGAGACATTCGTTCGAATAACTGCGTGACCAATTGATTGCATCGAAAGGGTGACTGGGTTGGCAATTTTTTTACCCCCTTGAAAACCGCACATTTTCTTCGCTCGTTACCAAAGCAATCGGCCGTGATTTATTGATAGTGTGTCGATTTTTTTTTTCTTATCATTTTTTCCACCCCGACGCCGAACACGGGAATGTGCAAAAAGACAAAAATGTATAAAGGGTTCCGATAGCACTTTAACGTTGGCACGTCGAAGTTAAGCCAATCCTGTCGGATCGCATTAATGTATAACGCCAATAGAAAAGAGGGTGAGCGGGTGGGTATCGGTTCGATTGGTACGAGCGAAGGTAAAATAAAGCCACTAAAAAATTTTAGAGCGAGACAATTCGCGAGGGGATGAAAAGTATAAGCGAAAGATAAAAAGCGTCACATGGCTTCCTCTATGAGGAAGCAAAATGTAATATTTGGTCAAAGGGTCGTAATTTTAATTTAACGTGTAACCCGATCGGATAGCGTTCTTAATCATGGCTAGTTAGTTAATTTTCGTATCCCGGGCAATCGCGACCTCATACAATATTTATTCGCCTTTTTCCGCCTTGCTATCTGCTGCGTCCGGCCTCATACGCAAAATGCACGTATTCGTCTTGAGCGAGCGTCCTCGTGCTTCTCCAGCATTAGGTTCACCCGCGTTCTAACCTCCCATAGAATATCAGGAAAAGTTTTGAAAAAGGCTTTGACTTCCGGACGTTTATTGGAATAGTTTTCCCATAGCAGTCTACACTGCTTAATAGTTGGTATCTGAAGAAGAAAAAAAAAATCGGGCACTCTTAGAAGCAGCCATAAGGGAAATCCTAGTCCAGATGGACGATCCTGTCGAAGATTTAGAAATAGGAGAAAAAGACGTATCTAGTCAGACATACGTAAAAGGTGCATCGGCATGACTCTTCGAAGACGTCAGCAGGACGTCTGTTTTTTAAAAAATTTGAAATTAAATTTGAAAAAGCTTTTTGTATGATTGATTCTATTTTGTAGTAATGCTGGCAAATCCACAAGCGCTCCAGTTACGTGTATTGGAGTCTGATGTGTACATTCAGGATGGAGAAATGCGAGAAACTTGAGATCAACACGTTCCCCATAGTAACTACTGATGGATCTAGTTGTATGGATGCTGGAGAAACTCTAGGAGGTCCGTGGGAACTCGTCTGACTAGAATCTGCTATTTCTACTTGCTTCGTATATCATTGTATAAGTTTATAATGGATATAGTGAGATAGGTGGCATACTCGTCAGACCTATTACATTACATGACTTTACGGCGGGAAATTCAAACCTTCCTTAATATATTTCCCCGAAAGTTCTTACTCGTTATTCAATCGCAACTTCATGCAATATTGATTTGCCTAATGCGCTCTTTGAAATTTAAACACTTACGTCGGGTCATGTTTTCCCTGGCCAAAAAAAAAACTTTACGGTTAACTAACCCGTTTACCTGTTTATCATAAAACCAGTCAAAAGTTATCGTATCTGACACTATGGAGAATTTGTACGATTTTATACATGAAATTGACGTACTCGTTTAATGCAGACACAAAATTGTAATTAGATAAATTTTTTTTTTCGTAGGAAACAAGTGATAACGAGTCTTGTAAGATGACTGAATTCATATATAATTCCTATGAATAAAAAAAAAGTCTTTTAAAAACCATACCGATTGAATACGATTACGATACTTTACAATGTCTTCGCTCCGTGTTATCAATAAAAAAAAAAACTCTCGTGCTTTCTAACCTAACACAGATATCTAAAGTATATAATAATACTCGGTAAAAGTTTATCACAAATTTTGATATGTATCGTTTTTCCCTCCCCGCGCACTTAACGATAAATTATTTCTAAGTTCGAGCGAGTACCTGGTTAATCCATTAAAATACCAGACGATAAGAGCATATATATATATAAATAAGCAACTGCCGATCGTAGTATTAAAATCTCGATTAAATCCCCGACACATTAGAGTCGCAATCATCTTCGAATTCGACAACGTAAATTGATTCTGGCGAGTTTCGGAGACCATCGCAGAGAGGGCGCCACGCGACTTATGACGAGTATCATTAATATTGATTAGTATAATTTTTTTTTTCTCTCGTACATTCTTCTCTTCTTTAAAACAATATTAAAATAGTACAACCACCCGTGTAAGACGACAATTGAGCCACGCAAGCCGTAGAGACAAAACGCGTCTACCTTCGTTCTCTCTCTCTCTCTCTCGTCCATCACAAAGCCTGATATTCAAAATACCCCTTTTCACGCCGTCCTCTTACATCACCGTTACATACAGAAAGATATACAGTGCATTGTCGAGATACCATCCTAACCTCTTCCGTATAACATTATGCATACAGTACTCTAGCAGTCTTCGTACATTGTGCATCACAGACGAGTTTTTTTTTTCATCAACTTCATCACCTTCATCCTCTTTTACATATTTCTTAACGTTTTAGCCTAGCAGTTCGTCTACGCCTACGCAATGGACTATAGGATGCAAAATGGACTAAAAGGAAGTTCATCCGTGCTTCGTCTATGATCGTCGCTCTCAAAGTTAGAGAGAGTTAGAGAGTTAGAGAGATCTCTGCCTTCGAGATATCTTTTGTCATCGATATTAATTAATTTTTGTCCCTCAACACTTCCCCAATGGCATCAGTGCCAAAATACTACTTCTCATAAAATCGATTGATTAAACACCTAATTATTCTCGAGTGAAGAATCGATATGACTATGTCGAAAGTCTCTCCATAAAAAACCGCGATAATTATTATTCGTGTCCAGTGCAGTTATAATGGTTGATGTTTTCTTTTTTTTTTTCCCAGCTATCCCAATTACTACAGTACGCAACTACTCGTCTTTCGTTCGAAGCGGAAGGATGATTTCTAACGAAGCGATATCGTCACGGCACGCGACTCTGCGATGGTCCGTCTTACTATAATAGCTTAACGATCAATATAACAACTTCCAATGTGGATTATAAAAATATTAAATCTTTGCAATTTAACTATTAACCTATTCTTATAGTACGTTTATAAACGGACCAATGTGATCCATGCGAACGCGGGACCGGGAGAGACTTCTGTTCAGCCCTATTCCTCAACGCAGACCCGCATCCCCTATTTGGCCGGCGTTACTGGTGTGTTTTTCATGTATGTATATAGAAGTGTATACTTGTCCTCTGAATGTGTATTTGATATGTTAAAGTTTCAATAAGAATCCATACTGGCACACGTGAACCACAGGAAGTCACGGCTGATTGGCTCACAATTGTCCCATCATCCAGAAAAATATACCAAGACCAGACTCATTCCGTGATCTACTAGTAGGACCCATCGAATCATTTAATTTCACATATAAATAATGCGTATAATTAAATAATTCAGATACCAACAGCACGAGTCGGGTGGATATATTCGCCTCAGGACACCCTTGCACTAGGATACGTTCGCTTTAGGATACGTGCGTCAGGAGTGGCGCCAATTGTGAGACTCCTAGTTGATACCAGGTACTTCTGATTGAACTCGTGACCGCCAGGTGGCTGAAGATTATACCGGAAGAGACCTATTCCTCGGGCCAGCCTAGATCTTCGCCCACGAGCTCATAGAATCTTTGATTGTGCTCGTTGAAGAATCTACGCAATTTCGTCACCACGACAGGACTGACGCGTGGATGACGTCGACCCTTACTCTCGCGAAGACACTTGTCCGTAGTGTCGTTACGAAGACAATAGAAGCCCTTGGTGTGATTGAAGTAGAAATTGTGACGGCCAATCCGTGGCTCGAGACCAAGGAAGCTCTCGATCCTCCGTAGCTGCGGTACCGGATCCTCGATCAACTGGTCACCGTTCACCACGAGTATTTGATTCCGATTGAAGACCTCCAGCCAGCGATGCATATACGTGTGATAGAGACTAATGGCGACCGGTCTATAAGATTCGTTTATCGAACCGTCATTTCGCATTACGAGCTCCTCGAAGCTACGACCTGGAACTGTTGAACGTGGAGTAGCTATACTCGCTGACGCCGAGGACGCCGTCGCTGCGTGGGTCCTTAGCTGCGTGTAGTCTGAGATCGCTCTGGTCACTGGTTCTCGTACGATTAGCAGCAACTTCACGCTCGAGTTCATAGCACGTATCCGTTCTGGTACCTCATTAGCGAAAAGATATATTTATATATATATTATGTTGACAAAATTTCTATTGGCTTTTATTAGAGTTTTAACTATCTCCGTATGTCGATGACGCTATGTGCAATCGATTGACTGTTCTATTTTCCTTTAACGATCTGACCTAATTGTAATCTATACTCGGAAAGATTTTTAATTATTAACTTTAATTAATTGCCATTTCAGAAATACGCATAAGGACTCACTTCAGGTGTCACGAAGTAACTTGGACTCTTCTCAATAGTGATTTGGCCCTTGAACGAGTATGGCATCTTCCTTCTGTACCAGTCCAGTCCCTTGCTGTAATTGTCATCTCTGTCAAAGAAGTGCACTTCACCAGCAGCCTTCTGTATCTGCGGATGCAGGAAGAGCATCTCCAGCAGAGCCCGCGTGCCGCATTTCCTCACGCCGATTATAATAGCTTGGGGCAGGTGCCTGCTGGTGCGTGGAAAGTGAACCTTGTTCGAGAAGAGTAGAGGCGGCGTAGCACGAACCCTCGACACCAATTCCACGGTACGAGCCTCTACCCCGGATCCCGCATGAAGACTGTAGACAGCGCTGTCGTAGAGAACGTGAAACGTCAGGAACAGGGAGACCAGGGCGACCGATAAGAATGCAGCAGCCATTTTGGGTCGTGATATGCCAACCACCAGGATACAATCCGATGTGTCGCCCTCGGCCGGCCTCATAGCAGAGCGGGGCATCCACCTGTGAAATTGCACAGAAAAAAAAAAAGAAGACAGAACTAAATAACCATCTAGACAAAATGGAAGCCAATTCAACTTCCCAGGTCAATTCATAGTACAAGTCAAATTAGCAACTATCCTGGAATCCCAGAAACAACCCCTGTTACACGTACTTGTTATCCTTATACACAACGGGTGTATACGTAAATTCGTAGGGTCATACATTATTCCTCATGCAGTACGTGGCTCAAGTTCGAAGTTTCAATTAACGTAAGGTACAAACATAGGTGTAGATCGATCGCTTGACTCAACTCCATACGTCCATCCGTATATATATATCTGCATACATATAAATATATATACACACAAAAAGAGATTGAAGGTAGGAGGGGCAGTTGACATAAACAAAAAAAAATTAAATAACAGAGAAGGGTGGAAAAGCTTGTAAGGCAGACGAGAAAAAATATGGCTGTACCTATTTGACATATATATATATATGAACTGTACTAATGTTAATAGATATCAAACAAGAGGTACAGTGCAACGATAGAAGTGTGTCTATTGTCTGACAGTATGTACATCTCCAGTGCGTCCTATCGTTTGCCCCCTCACAGTTTTTTCTAAAAATTCAAGTTAAGTACGTAGTAAGTAGTGCGCCTAGAGGCCAGTTTTTCGAGTTTTTCAAAAAGCTATCGTTTTTTAAGCTTTCCCATTGGTTCCATTCAAAAGAGTATAGTCCCTAGTACATCTCCACTGCGTCCCACCGTTTGCACCCTCACAGTTTTTTTTTAAATTCAAGGTAAGTACTGTAACTTATTTTCTTAACTCGACACCGATAACGACAAATCCGAGAACTAACATACGTTACCTTTAGGCCGTCTTTTGCTCATGCATCCGCAACCTAGACGGGCGCCAGCCAATTGTTTTTTTCACTGGGAACCGACGAGCCGGTATGACCTGGGAGTTGGGGTGGAACAGGCCCAACTCTACCAAAACGAGAGCTCTGACGGAACCTATCAGAAGAGACGATAACTTAACGAATCCTGTCGATTTTTCGGAACGCGTAAAACCGAGAAAGGCAACCGTAGGTGCTGATCTTTGGGGTCGCGTAAAATCAGCAAACGCAACTGGATGCACAAACGGGAGCGGAAGGTCGGTCAAGACTCGTGACACCTCGGTCGGTGCCCCGAGACAGACTCTTTTAAAAATAGCCAAATTCGAGAACTAATCACTCTGATTGGTCAAGATCCTTATAGCCGATAACTCTTCCGTTCCCTCGAGTCGTCCCTTTAAACCAAATCGAGAGCGTTCCTTAGCGAATCGGTACGTAACACTTGAAAGATCCTCCACGCTCGCTTCCCCAGGGCAACAGCTGGGCACCAAAACCTTAACTCGGGCCAGGAGGTTCCTCCCTGCCCTTAACCATATCAAAACCTTATCTCCGCCCGCTCTACATCCCTTTGCCCATCTCCAGCAGGGTGCCAGTATCTCACCCAGGTCCGTGGAGACGTCTCCGTCAGGTCCTCCCCTCTGCCGGACAACTCGGTACGTCGATCCTATCTCCCCACGGCAGATTCAAGAACCTCGACCTGAACTAAACAATAAAAAAAACCTTCCAAGAGCATTGGCATAACTATACGAATCAACCCAAGAACATAAAATCCAAGTAGAATGGCGACTGGAGCTGAACCAGAAAGCGAGAACGTTATCCGAAGTCGCCTAGTGACCGTGAATCGAAAAATCACGTCACAATATACAGCCACACATATCCAGCCAGGAATTTAAGCACTGCGTGAGACAGTTCCTAATCGCGCATCAACAACGTCATTGTTATTCACTGACTCCATTCGAGACTCGTTAATATCACGTGAGGGCAACGGCTAGCGTGCACGAGGTCTGACTCCACGTCATTCCATCCAGTATGTAAGCTGGTAATGCTATACAGTGTAGCAAGGGTATTATGTACCTATCTGCGAAACGTTAATAGGAATACTCGAGAGTAGCTACTAACTGTACTGGCTTCTGGCTTGGCTAGCATCAACCTGTAGGCTGCTGGCGTCTATCAACTTTTACGAGCTACGAGTTGCACCACGAGTTGCATCGAGCCTCTGCACTTCCTATGCCCGGACATCTTACACCACGCGAGACTTTTGCCCGCGTTGCTCCTGCAAGAACGATAACTCAGCCCGCATGTAGAAACCTTCCAGTCTCGAGATAAGACAATCCTCACGGAAGACGATCTTCGCCAGCGATCTACGCTCTCCTCAGCGAATTCTAACCTAAGAAGATAACGCGTCCGTGGTTGGGATATACTTGAGCAATTTTTTTTTTCTTTTTCTTCGCTTTAACGATACTCTCCTTCCTTACGAGTCTCCTTCGCGATAGCGAGGTTAGGTTTCGTTTGCTTTATACATGCACGCCGACCGTATCTTTGACGCTGAATATCTTTTGAATAATTTCAAATGTTTATGCGGTCTTTCAAAAAGTTTTGCCTCGATTTCACTGAGAAATGAAATTCCGAAACGGGTGCATCTAGCGTCCTATTGGAATGATACATCTTGCTGGGAAGTGTATGGGGTGGATTCGCGAGTTTACGTATAGCAGAGGGGGCTATGTAGGAACGTCCTAGGATGACATATATATATATGTGCAGTGTATAGAGGGTGCCAGAAGCGTATACCCAGGGTATTGGTTGCAGCTCGTTCGTGACCGGGCGCCATGTCTGCCACCGTGTTAAAATTGAAGACCTTATCTCGCAAACTAGTTCAATTAGGGAGCTCTGCGCGGAAAGCAACGATTTTACCCTCACGACGCTTCCACAGAAACTTTAATTAGTTAATTATACGTACCGCTGGTCGAGGTTTGATTAGCGTGAAGTGTAGCGTGGCACGGAATAATCAAAACAATCGGGCATTACGGGCAGTTAGCTTACTTCCTGGATACATACGTATATAATATATTATATACGTATGTGTTGTAACGTATTTTTTTCTTAACCCGATACCGATAGGAAAATTCGAGAACGACGATCTGCGAGAACCAACCTACGTTACCTACGTACGTCCAGCCTTCGTTCATGCTTCCGCATGCCAGACGGGCGCCAGCCAATTCTTGTTTCACCGGGAATCGAGGAGCCGGTATGAACTGGGAGTTGGGGTGGAACAGACCCAACTCCACCAAAACGAGAGATCTGACGGAACCTATCAGAAAGACGGTAGCTTAACGGATCCTTTCGATTTTTGGGGCCGCGTAAAATCAGCAAACGCAACTGGAGGCACGAACGGGAGCCGACGGAAACGGAAATGCACGGCCGTTCGGGCTGCTAGGTTACGGTAGAGAGGGTCAGAGTGCGCGATGCAGAGAACAGCTGATCGAGAACGTAACAGATCGAAATCCCTTCACCAATTAATAAAGCGGGAGTCCTCACCGGAGCTGGTGCAGCTAATCCGTGGACGTCGAGAACCGTATCCAAGGGACCCTCAGGTGGGCACTGCACTAGGACACAGCACTGCACTTCCGGAACACTCACAGGAAATCCATAGGAATTCCTGGATATCGCGAGAACTACACGAGAACTATACAAGCACTATAC
>JASANN010000596.1:174552-198468 GCA_031762395.1 Calameuta pygmaea
AAATCGTCCGAGTGCATTGGCAAAACTGTACTAACCAACCCGAGAGCATAGTATCTGACCAGGGTGGCGACCCGAAGGGAGCCGGAAACGAGAACGTTATCTTTATCGGTAGCCGGAGTAGCCTTGTGACCGTGATTCAAAAAATCACGTCACAGTGTATATATATATATATATAATGAGACGCTAGTTACTTCCGTGCACGTATCAAAGTATGTGTGATTCTTCATTTGTCAAATCGAATCGGAAAATCATGGAAAGCTTTCCCCTTCCTTAAGCATTAACACTTGGAACCGTCTATCTGGCTGCTTTCGATGATTTATCACAGACGCGATAGTGATTAACGAGAACCGATTCGTTATCGAATAAAAATGTAATGGATGGCACCACCTCACGAAAATGCTAGTACCCTTTCGCTACGTAGCACTTAATTGACACACAGCGCCCTTACAGACTGCACTTATTCGTTACCCGGATGTAGTAGGATCATTGACAATTCATTAAATTACACTCACAAGACATCTATGGGGGATTGGGGAGACCACTCTCGACGAGGCCGCGCCTTGCTGGGCATCTGCGATGTTTTGGACGTTCACATTCTTTGCGAGAATTCTGAAAGCAAACAAAACATCATACCACTGTCATTAAGTGCAAGTATCGTGCGAATGATAATTTAAAAAATCAATTGTTCGCTGATTCAATCGATCCCACTAGCGTGCCAACAATTTTGTGTGATTTTCCAAAAATTCATCATTCAAAAGATTGACACACTTGTCCCGCTTCCTCTTTTTCTGCCAATAACAACAAACATATTGACCAATGGGATAAAGTTCTTAGACAGTTGTTCCCTGTGCAGTGATCGATCATCAAAATTTTTCGGAAATGTCAGGAAAACGGTAAATGGAAGAGGACTTTTTCACGGGGAAGAACCTGGATCGATTCAACGTTTAACAGTTCGTATTTCCCGCCGAGTATCGCCCTGGGCGTCGCTGCAGTACAAATTTCAACTACGCTCGATTCACTCCTACGGCTAAAGTCACGCCGTAGCACGCAGCGATAGTATCGAATTATCGATCTAGCGACCAGTCTGGTTTGGCAGTCGTTTTAAAATCAGCTGGATGGATCCTATAAATATGTATACTCATACACAGCTGAATAAAAGTAAGTGCAGCCCTTATGGTCTTTTCGTGAGATTTAAGGCTCAACGAAGCGTCTGTTATTCTTTTACGTTTTTCAAATAATTCCGTCGCCTGCAACCATTCCCGCGTTCGGCTACACTCTAACCTCTTTAAAAGGCACTATGATATTTTTATCTAGGGGTGCTTGAGAAACGTCGGGAGCTTACAGGGGCATGGAATAACAAGGACGCTCGAGGATCGATATATCGAGTGGCTTTAATGATGCACAAGAGGAACAAGCCGGGCCGATCGTTCCGGATCTTCCGGCGTCTCTCGGCCGCTTGCATAGTCATCAGGTTAGTAATTCGAAGCCTCGCCAGTCTCTTCCGCTTGATAGTAGATATCGTAGCTTCTATCTATTATCAATTAATATTATGGACCTTATTGGAGCTTATGAGAAACTGGGAGTACGTACTTATATATATATATCTATATAACACGGTGTATGTTTTACCAGGTTTACTTGAGTAATACCGTTTACTACTGTACTTATGCATGTCATACTGCTCTGTGCTAACAAGATTGCGTATGACTTTGTACACGATACATAAGCATATAAAATGTTATCGGGCTCAATCAATCATGTCTGTCGGCTATGATGATAATTAGCACAAATTCTAATAACGATTCAACTGAGGAAATAAGTTTTCATTGGTGAGTGAATAATTTTATTAAAGAATCGCAGAATGGGTTAATGCTTTGAGATATTGATATTTTTTGTAACCCACAGTGAGTGCGAGAGAGACGGACTTATGCGTACTTACGCGCGTGAGAGAAGGACGCACAATTTTGCCCATGGGTTCTACTTAACCGTATCGTTTTTTTTTTTTTTTTATCTATACGACTACTGGCAAATTCGAGGCGGAGCAGCCGTATATCTATAGAATACCTCTCTGCTGGTGGCCTAGATAAAAATGACTTTATTCGCCCTTACAAATGAGGGTTATCGATCTAGCCGAAGTGTCGCTCATTGAACTGACCGCGGAGGGGCCAACATACGTGATAACACCAGGTAGACAAACAACATGTCAATTGTTATTTATGATTCTCATTGAAACGTAGACAGAAGCTCGTAAAGCGATAACTCTCTGTTTGATTCTATAGCTGAGAAGGAGAGATCGAAAAAGCGTTCGAACGAGGGAGAACGAGAAAAATGAGAAAGTTAAAGAGGAGAAAGCCGTTAGTACGTATTGGCAATTCGTTTCACATTGGCGGACGTTTAAAAATGTTTTCCTATTACGTTGGAAAAGGAATTTCGCTAAGGAGAATCTCGCTAGAGGTTAGGTTAGGCTATATCGAGTAAGTACAATCCGTATTTTCAGTATTTAATAGTGATCGAGTGAGCGACAGCTCTTGGTCAGATTCAATTTACTTTTATTCCTTTCTTTTGTATTGGAAGTCTCTGATCCGCCCTTCTCCTCGGCCATTTTCACCCTTTGACTTTTTTTTTCACCACTATCACCGTATTATATAACCGGAAGCCTTTTTCGATTAGAAATTCCGAAGTACAATGAAATGGCGGGCTATTCAAAATATAGGTAGGATTACACCAATTGCACGTAATGGATGCCGTATGAATAGACGATTGGGCTCTGTATCGAGTGAAAACGTGAAAATTGTACTTTTTAACCTAAAAATTTATTATTAATGCTCGCAGACCCACATACGATTCTACGATACAATTTATTATGCCTGCATCCTTGCCGCCACAGGGAGGAAGGTGTACCTATGTGCTCTATTGATTTCTCCACGGGCGTAATAATCTACTCCACTAAGGGCAAGTTTACACTGAAGTAAGTTAAGCGTTTCGATCGATCGAGTGTGTCGGTCTTGAATTAATTTTTCTCTTTAGGACATCTGCGAATCTTTTCGAAACCTTCTAGAACGTTTATCTGGTACAGGTAATTGTCAAGAATAATACCAGGAATTCCATTATGTTTCTGGGACACAGAATTGCATGACTACAGTCACCGATGGCAACGTATACTATTACTATTGGTGACAATTTATAACGACTATATAATTTATCTACCTACGCGGTTACCTAGTACGATCGTAGACTGACGCTTTTCTTGTTTTATTTTTACTAGGAGGCAGCATTGATACGCCAGCTCCAGAGTTGCCGTTCCAACTGTATTCATTAATCGGCTGCATAGGGGGTTGCCGTACACGTGGAATGGATGGTGTAGTAATAGTAGAGCAGTGGTAGTAAGAGTAAAGGACGCTGACGCCGATGCCGACGTCGACGCGTCTGCGCCGTCAGTACGGGCACTGAGTCAAGGTCTTGCCTGCTTGCCAGCGATCGACCTGACCTCGCTCTTCTCCTTAAAACTCACACGAACTCGTCTGCGACCCTTTCTGTCTCTTTCTATATATATATATATATATATTCTCTCTCCATTGCCATCCACCTAAAGAAAGACAGAGAGGTAGATATCGGAGGACACAGGGGACCAACGAGAATGTACATAGAGAATACGTATGAAAAAAGCATCTACGTGGTGAGATTTCTCTAGGTATATATATATATATATATATATATATATATATGTTTTTACATATACGTAAAACGGATAGATATTTATTCAATGCATTTCTCAGTGCTTGTCATTGTGATGATAACCATCTGGTACTCCAGCTGGATATGCTACAAAATGGCCATGTTTTTTAGGTTCAGAGATATATATTATTAACGTTATTCTATCGTGTTTTTATTGCATTATATATATGCATACGGAAATGCATCTTTAAATTTGTACGCTCGTGCAACGGTTTACGATTATTTTAATATTTTGTCTGTATTTCCTTGTATCTACGATCGCATCCAGCATCCCACTCGTATTTTCATGAGTATCAGTCACGTGGGAATTTAACAGAAATTAGGGCTGATATTTATTTAGCCAATTACCAGCGACGACCACTAGTACCGACTCTGTACTCTTTGCGTATAGTGTAGATCGTTTGATTTATTTTATTCATACCAGCGAAAGAGTTGTGGTGATTCAAAATATATATATAGTGTATAAGATGAATTTATAGCATTTTTTTTTTTAATTTTATTTACCACACGTCATTTTGCAAATTTTTTACTGTCTCGCGCATCGTGCATCTATGCAGTTATTATCGTATCTCCTGCATGGGTTGATGGAATATGAATAAAAAGTATGTAAAATTATGTCGCGTCGGTCGCCATACTCTTTGTTGCACTAGAGAGCTTAATGGATTCTTACAACCCCATGGCGCAGCTAACCACGAGCTTTATTACCCTCTTACATCGATCTGAATAATTTAGTGAGCAATTTGCACCCTCACTCCATGATGGAGCGTGTGTTATCAGTCTGTCTGATAAGGAAATGATTTTCGAATGGGTCCATGCACTTTGAAACGCGGTATACATGCATCTGGATAAGCGTGTAGAAATTTGTTACAATTTTGGTTTAAGTATTTTTTTTCCCCTCAATGATTTTATTGGATGAAATTTTGCTGATTGTGTCTGTTTCGTTGATTTATAAATTTCATGGCTCCCCGATGGGGACGTTTAAAAATTTTTATGGGACAACTACGTATTCTTCGATCTTGTATACTTTGATCTTAGCATCATTCGGTCTTGCGCCACTACTTTTTATTAGCTTAGGAAACGCTTGTGGCAATAGAGCTTCTGCCTTCCCTCAAATAAGACAGGTAGGAGGAATGAATATGAAATAGGGAGATTTGTGACGCAAGTAAGAAGATCAAAGATCAACCTTGAACGGAGATGAGGATGTCAAAGAGAGTCTAATGTATTGCAGGTCACGTATCGAGAACTTGTCTGGCTATAGGAGATTTCAATGCTTCCTCTGATCTTTAGGCGAGTTAAATAAAATTAGTTTTTTTGATTTTAAAAAATTTCAGCACGCAATGATAACCCGGTAATTAATTAGCTCAAAGATAGTGGCTCTGTTACGATTACAAAGAGAATCTAGATGATTTTATCTAATTTTCCATGTATCTGATCTTGATTTAGATTTTTAAAGAAACATTTTTTTTTTATCAAAATTAAAAGAATTTGCTTTCAGTGTAAAATAAGGAGTTATCGTTCCAGACTGATTATCATATTTTTGGTGATTGTTTAATTTCAATTTTTTTTTCTCTTAACACACAAGATACGACTATTCTCATTAATTGGTCGACAAGCATTTTCATCTTTTCGGGCGTAACGCAGAGGCTGTCGCGTTTGGAGAACAATGGCGGCACAACGGCAGCTTCCAGAAAACGATAAGCTCGACTGGGTCCGGGGTTGCTTAATGGATATTAATTTATCGCCAAGGAGTAATTAAAAGTCTTCCATTGTTTTGCCGCCACCGGATTTTTCGTTCTCTCATCCATCTGGACTCGCCCATTTGCCTGGTTCTCGCTCTACAAATATCTATCGGGTAATGCAATACGAAACAATACAAGAAACGCACGCAATATAAAATATCATTTCTACTTTCAACTCGTCATGGGAATTTATTTCAGTGATAGCATTAAATTTCAATCCCGTCAATAAGTCTGATTACAAAAAATAACTGTCTATTACTGCTCAAAGCCCCTTCAAGAATAACGACGTACCATTAGTACCGTGAATAAGGCGTCGGACAAAACTGTTGCCTCCACCACTGGCAAGTAGAACAAGTGCGCAACCGATCAGACACCTAACCAATCCTATTCCATTGTACCATTTCAGGCACGATACGATCTCAAATATCATACGAAGGGTCCCCGAAGGTAATTATCATCAGGGTTAGATAAGAAAGGTGTAGCAGGGGGACTGGAGAAACCAAGAACGGTCTGATATTATTTTCTTTTTTATACGACGTAGACGTGAAGAATGCAAATATCAGAATCTTTTCCCAACCGTGCCCTTATCGCTCTACGCTAGGAAAATTTTATGGCAACGCTTTGATCCTAGAGTCCATGCGTTTGACACTCTGAGACGTGGAAATATATCTAGTGTACTTGGATAAAGTGATCGTGGGAAGTTCTCGAGTATCTTACTGAAAGGATAGCTTGAATAGGGTAGTGAAAGAGTGTGAGTATCAAAGGGGGGGGGGGGGGTACAGGAGTGTTAAGCGAAGAGAATAAAGAGAAGGGAGACAGAGAGAGAGAAAAAAAGAGAGGGCAGAAGAGAATGCCAGTAAAAAAAAAAAAAGAAAAGGTAAAGCCTAGTGCACGAGCCGACGGCGAGAAATAAAAGGGCAGAGTGTAATATCAGTTGGCCGGAATACATTATTCCTGGCAAATTACTACCCGGGTTGATGAAAAGAGCGTGCCTCGATGAACTTTTAATAGAGCTTTCATTTTGTTTTTTTGTTTTTTTTCTTTGCGAGTGCCATGCCATCTATTGGACGGCGAACGTGTCCAGGGAAACTAAAACGAGAGGTTAAGACGAGATGGACGAAAGATGTGAAAAAGTTTGAGTATATAAAAGTTAAAATAATCACTCGATATCTGCCTAAAAAGAAACAGTCTGATTTCTGAACTGTTTACTTCATAAATTGGGCAAACTCGAAGTGGGCTACTTTCCATGTCCAGAAGCCACAAAAAGCACGTGTCTCTGTCAGCAGAGATGCCCAATAGCGAAATACACCGTCGTAGCCTGGCCAATCCTGTCAGGATGCTGGATAAGAAAAGATGGACTCCCGATGTAAAATCCACTGCCAGCCTTCTTCTTCTTCTCCTGTCTCGCTGCTCTTAATTCGACCTGTCAATCGCAGAATCTCAGGATATCCAGGTCGCTGATGGAGGAATGCAAAGCACTTCCAAAATACGTACTCGTTAGGAACCAAGAAAGAGACTGGAAGGTAAAGTAAAACGTTAGGAGAATTAAAGGTGGACATTTTGAGATAACATGATCGATTCCTTACTTGGCTTTCTATGGAGGCTGCAATCAGTACTGGGTTCGATTAAACGGTCTAGGATATATCTGCCCTCGACATAGCATGTACAGGTAACGTATATATATAGTATGTATACATTAGCTACATATATCCATATACTGCTAAGTACACTCTCTCCTTTTATCTTATTTCTGGCGCACCAAGAATGCAGTAGGACCATTGTAACTTCTCTGGAGTTATCTTACACAGTCTCTACAGCTTTATACAATTCCCTGTATACTCGGCGAGCTACCCTTATATCTACCTAACCTTCCCTGTATAGCAAGAGAGGCGGAGGGCAGCGCACTGATATCTAAGCGGTGTCATGAAGTTATGTAAATTTTTGGTGATATTTTTTTCAACGTCCATAGTACCATATCTCGCCACCGTTACAATTCCCAGTACTACGTGAATATATCTATAGCGAAGCTGGAGCCATTTTACATCTGAAAATATATAATGTATAGATGTATACAGAGATTACAAAAATTTTATTCTACAATAGATGCCTGTAGGCTGTATTAGGAGTTAATGTAGCTATTAAGAATATCGTTAGCCGTTTAATTGCAACAAAGTCTTGTAAACTCTTGTGGCTTTACGGTACGATTAAGGTTAAATTGAAAATGTAAATTCATCAGGAGTTTCTTACGGTATTAAGAAATTTCTTTTAACTCATGAAATGACAATTAAACTGCTACTTGGAGAATTCAACGTGATTACCGTATTAGCCTGGTTTTCATGGCCGAACGAGACCCATTTGTTGAGGTGGGCAGCGCCATTACCAATCCCAGGACCATGGACGACCCTTCGACGCCACTCAAGTATTTGGGTTTATCCAGAGGGGACCCAGAGAAAGGGTAGATGGGAAACGAAGGGATAGGGACGTACCTTACCATTTCCAAGTAAACGACCTTCCTCAAAGGACAATGTCGAGCTGATTTCTGAGTGGCGTGTCTTAACTCGATTTTCCTCTTGAAAATAGGGAGGGTTTCCGGGGGGGAGGGGAGGGGGGTGGATATGGACGATGAGAGGGTGCCAGGTGATCCTGAAGGGATCGAAAGAGAGCCCTTTATTTTCCCACCTACGTGAAGAGAAATTTTTTCGTCAACACGTGTTCCCTTCCGAGGAATTGGCAAACATGACGGTTAAGAAACGATGACGTGACAAACATGGGATCCGGATAGTCCTGGTGAAGGGCGACGTCTGGAGCATCTACAAGAAGTTCATGGATCATTCCCTTCAATGTTTTCTATTAGTTTCTTACGTCCGCACGGGAAGGTACAGTAATAATTTACGGTAGGTTATCATTCGCATGGAACCAGTCAAATTGTTACCCCGTGAATGGATCGTAGTAATAAAAATAAGTACCCTGGTATCCTGAACATTTTTCTGGGTAAAAATTTTCGCAGCACGTCTTCAGCTTTTACGACGGCCAATGGAGGCGCTCGCTGTAAGACAGATAATTAAATGTTTTTCAGTGAAACTTTATACGACTTAAAGTCACTGAATACGCTTTTACCTGGATCGTAAAACATGAAATTTTCATGGCTTCGGGTAAGAACATCTTGTATCGAATATCCCGAGGATGTCAGAGATCGCAATTAAGTTGGCGTGACTCCTGGTTGCGGTATGGCAATCTCAGGATTTCCTGACTGGGAAAAAAACGGAAACGGCTTGCCTAGAAAAAAAAATCGTAGAGTGCGTAAAAAAAAAGGCAGAGAAAACAACAAAATCATCCTCATAATGAACGTTAACGATTCCCGGACAAAGGAGCAATCGTATCCCGTGGCGAAGCGCCTTTAAAAATCAAACAGGCGGATATATCGCACGGCACTGAAGAAGCTTTCGTTACGTAATTATCGCATTTCTCTATCCCCGGAAGCTAATGAGATTTTCTCGGACGATCCCTTCCGATTCATTTATTAAGCGAATTCACATTAAATTTAACTATAAGAGTCTCACTTCCGCTTAACCATAACGACCTGTCATAAAGGATCCGAAAGGCCGTAGAAAAAATTATTTCGCCCCAAGTACTCATTAGGTTAGGATATTGCTAAAAAAAGAAAAACAGAAAAAAAAAGATAAATTTCTCACAATCCACAGAAAATTCAATGCCATTTAAAGTAATCCACTCTGCGAAGATCTTTGCTAATCGGATATGACGTAATCCGAGACACTTCTGACGGTGTAGACATCCTTATTGTTCTTGGATAGAGAAAGAGTCTCGGAGTGCCGCGACATGCATTATTTATCGTCATTGCCTTTTGCAAGTAACGCGTTACATTATTTATAGGCGAATTTTGCATTGCGTCGTGACACGCCTACCGAACTTGCAGGTAACGAGAGAGAGAGAGAGAGAGAGAGAGAAAGAGAGAGAGAGAGAGAGAGAGAGAGAGAGAGATTCCTTCCGATGTATCTCCATCCATTTGGCGGAAGTGTAATGCACAAACCGGAAGAGTAAATGGGATCGCTAGAGCTGAGAATTTCAGCTATACGTATAGGTATACATGTAGTCCTTAACAGTATATATGTATATACACGCACGTATGTACGTACATACATATACAAAGAGAATGTGTATTTCTGCAGTAAGAAGATACCGACGAGAATTCTCTAGGTACCTTGTATTCCAGTATGACCAACCTTTTACTTTTCATCCGCGAATAACAATTGTCATAACAGTTATTATCCTGGCGTCCCAATTCGAAAGAACCCAGTTGCCAGTTGCAGTTTGTCGAAACCCAGCATCCTCATATAAACGGAAGTGCCGTCGCGTGCCTATTTCGAGACCTTGCACGTTGAACGCTGCATACACGTATACAGGTCTCTCCCGTCTTATAACCCCCAAGCGCAATTATAGGTTAGGTTTGCGGCTGCAAGAAGGAAGATAGTTGGGCGCAGCTCGTTCTACGTACCCGGAAAGCGCTAATTTCTCTCGGAGGCATGATTGGCCTGGATGGGAGCCACGATCTAGATGCTCGAGATACGGAAAGATTCTTCTCCTTGGAGATAGGGATTGGCAAGAGCGACATTCGCGGTAGCTAGAGCTTGGCAGTGAGACTGAAGAGAAATATCCGCCTTTAGAATAGCCACTGACTACATATATCCGGTTGGAAATGGTTTGATTGCGACTATTCAATTGTATAGGTTAGCACTGGGTACCTGTAATTGTCGTGGCTCCTTTTGAATCTTCGAAGAAGTGCTGCTGATTGCGAGCATTCGGTTGGAGAAATCTTGAGAGGCCACTTTGGATTTTCAAACATGGCCGCGGTAGGTAATACGATGACGCTTTTGACGACTACGTTAGTAATAATGCTTACCAAAGAACTGAGTCAAGGAGTTTGAAAAAATAATTTACAGCCATACAAAATTTCAGAGGGTCAATTTTACTGTCAAAAATATACCTAATCCCATCTAACAATTATTCTCCTCTGTATTGAATATGCAGTACTTATAGTTTTGTCTACAATTCGTATACACGTTACGTGTGCAGACGACAGAAAATGCCAACGACTGGTACGCGCGACAAGTAAACCCATAAGACGGGGAGCACGTTAAGGTATAACCAGCGGATCACGACATTCGTGACGTAGGTAAAACAATATCGTGACTGGTCCGCGTAAAATACAGTGTCGTCGCGACGCCTAGCGTCCGGAAAACGGAAGCAGCTTGTCGACTCGTTCGGCAATGACTGATGGACTGTTTTGTGGCCAATCAAAAACAGGCACAGTCTTGACAGCTGACTATGGGCGTAGACGCGAAAGAAGCAGAAACGTTAAAGGCAAAGAAATACGAAAAAGACGAGAACTATGAAAAATATTACAAAGCCAGTGCCAGTTGAAATAGGAAATTTCTCTAGAGATCTGCTTGATCTAACCTCTGGTGTTCTGTGTTCGGTCTGTATCCTCGAGGTGAATGAACGACGAGACAGGATTCCTCCGGCAACGCAGAAGATTAAAGTGTCAGCATCACTCGGGGAAGCCAGATGAATTTTTCACGGTGCAATAAGTCCCGCATCGTCTGCAGAGGCCACAAATGAAACGGCGAGAAACACGACTGGCTTTTTCTGACTCTCGCCAGGTTCTTGCACAGCAAGCTGGATACGTATGTAGAAAGGTGAGTGGTACGTGTCATGTTCCTTTTCTGTACATTTTTTTTCTCTCTCTCTCTCCTTTACAAAGTTCTTAGCCTTGATACCTTTTTTTTTTCACAAGTAAACTTTGATAGACCCCTCATTGTGAACTCACGACCTTATATCCTAGCATGCTATTTATATTGCCCAGTATACTTCGATTTTCTCGCGTACCCTGAACGCACCTTTGACCTAACCTATGTAACACGAGTAGTCCGCCATCTTAATTAGACAACACGGTACCGGCTTCCGGCTTAGAGTACTTAAGCACTTATATATATTAACGTGCGATACTCGAGGCGTTGCTCTTTTAATTACATGCATCCCATAATTGCCATAACTGGCACTCGACCTGAAGACCGTTATGTGAATTCGAGTCGAGTGCGATCCCAGCAGAGACTGAATAAGTTTTCCGCGGCCATTGCAAAGACGACATTTCTTCTCTTCCGTTTACATAATTGCTAAAGGAAAGAGAAGACTCGGAATCTCAGTTAATTTATTTCTACGCAATTCTACAAACGATTATTTAAAGGAACGCGCCTGCGCGGATAAGATTCAATACAAAATTAAGGCAAATCATCCATATTAAATATTTTTGATTTCGAAAAGAAGTCATAACCATAAAATCCGACGTAGTCGTTAACTTTCTATCGACATTACCAAGTGGGGGAAGTATCATGTTTTTTTTTTTTTTTTCGTTACGCTTCAATTTTTTTTAACAACAGCTTTTTCTTCTGGTATTCGTTACTTCCACGCTATTCGTACATCAATCCCCCAGCACTTAACCAGATGTATCGTACCACCTTGAAACAATTATAAAGCAATTTTTTTCTACTTAGACGACGAGTACTACGTGCGAGAAATTCGCCGATATAATCAGGCATCGTAACGATCAAGCTATCAAAGTAAACATAAAGGGCCTCATAGCATCATACACGTACTGCAAATATTCAAGCGTCGTATACGATAGTGACAAAAGATAAGGCTAATAAAAAGCTATCGATCTATCGAATTTTTTTTATTCTCTAGACTCGCTATATACTTGCTAGCCATGTACTTATATATTAATTCAAACTACTAGTTCCAAGGCAATATCAGTTGTACATGATAGCTACTCCATATTGGAATCGATATCACGTCCGTGATAACAGTTGACATTGATTCACAGATTTGGACTGATAATTGAAAAATTCGATAAAAAAATCAAGTAAAAGACACAGGACTGCGGCGATAAAACTTCTAAACCCAGACGCACGTAGCTCCTAAAATAAACTCAATGGTGATTAAGAAATACTTGAACGAAGAAATAAGAGCAAATTGAATTTTTTTTTTTAAATAGATAACACTTTTTTTTAAAGGGGTTCTCCATCCGTCTTCGAAATTTTTCTACCCTGCTGAATCCAGGGGTAGGAAAAATAAAAAATTGATGTTTTCTTTACGTTATGAGGTATTTTTATGGGGAACAAGGTTAGTTCATGGGGTTGGTTCGGATGCATGATGCAATTTCTATTCCCGATGCGATCTGATCATCTGTAGGGAATATCACGGTAATATATTGCCCACGGGACTTTTGCCAGTTTTCATCCCTTCCACGATTATCCCCCTTTCGCAGCATCCCTTCCAGCTCGTTTCAGTCAACCGTTAGAACCATCATCCCTTTACCTGGCCTCTCCTTATCTCCCGTCATCCCACGCACCCTATTCTTTTTTTTCTCCCCCTCACACCAACGCCCTCTTACTTCAATTTGCTTAGGGATTTATCGTCCAGGACCTTCGCGTCCTCCACATATTCAAAGGTCCAACCCCATAGACGCGAAACTGCTATCAAATTTATCAACGCTCTGATAACCTTTCTGTTTCAAATTTGATAAAAAGTCGAATTCCCACTGGATACACTATACCGAATGTATCGTGGATCAGAGGTTACTCCTGGCTCTACGAGAGCTCATTTTCGATACTGTCAAGGAATAATGACTCTCGGGCTATAATTAATCGAACCAATTAGCTCGATATTTTCGGGCAAAATTAGTTCCTAATAAAATATGTAGTTCACCTTTGACCCTGAAAAATAATTGTTGGCCAAAAATAACGAGGCTGTCAAACAAGTATGTATATACGTTACATAGTAAAAACTCTCGATGGTGTCATCGCCTATTTATAACTATGAACGCGAATAACTTTGTTTTCTTAGGATTCGGCTCAAAGTCCTCGTGGGCCGTAGATAAACGTAACGTGATATACGATTGATACGTAATTACGTAAAAGCAAAACCCTCCATAAGTGCACGTAAGACGAAGGCAATTTTCTAATTGAATTTTTTGAAAAACTTTAGAACTCATTTAAAAAGTATCGCGTGTCGCATTAATTTTGATTCTCCATAAAGCATGAATTTAATGCCCGTAAAATACCTTTGTGCCGCTCATTAATCATCTGCAAGTATTAAATACCGGATATAATAAAAGAAGGGAAATTACCAGCAGGAATTTGATAAGGAAACGCTTCGAAGGATATTCCTGTATTGTATCCATATTTGGATAAGGGTTTCCAATTAATTTCAAAATTTCATCAATACGAATTACCAAAGGCAATTAAGTGCCCATCGTACGCTTAACTATACAGGATGATAATCGAGATTACCTGAAACTTCATAAATTTCAACTTACATATATTCCTGTGCACTAAAATTCGGGATTATTCAGACCGTAATTGGCTGCTAAGAAAATTGCATGGGATAACGTATAGATAAGTTTAGCGTTTTATCGTTAACCTAAAAAGTCAAAATAAAAATCTAGTCGCGCCAGGAACAGATAACGGTGCCTTGTGATTGTCTTTATGTAAAACGGCAAATATAGTAGCGAAATATCGTCTGGCAAATTCGTTGGAATAATAAATGAATATTCGATACGTGGATCGGTTCATGTAAATGTGCTACCTACTTCCGGTTCTCTTTAAGTTTATATATAAATGTCAGAAAACGAAATCGAACGATTGGCACGTATAAAGAGAAACGATAAAGGACGACAGAGCAAAAAAGAAGAAAAAAAAAAAAAAAGTGATAGTAAAGTGGATCGAGTACCCGATTTTTCCTTAGAATTTCCAAACGACCTGGACGATGACATTTTCTATCCGGTAGCAACGGTCTCACTGTCCCGACTTCCGTATTATGATGGGAAGAGCCTCTTGAAGAGGACCCGGGGCCACCTCTTCTAGCCAACCAAGATAACACGTTATATTTCACCCACAGATCCCCTCCCTCTCTTGCACGTCTTGCCCTGAGAGAAAGACTTTCTTATTTTATTTTACAAAGGCTACGATCCGACCCTGCAACTAGCACCAGCATCATCATACATACCTATAAGTCTCTTTTATAGCATCTGATTCCTTATCATTGATACGCTTTACGTCTTGTAACTTCGAAAGTATAAAAATCTTCAAGTAGCAAAACTTTAATGTTCACGTTTAAATCTGAAAAATCTTATATTAAGTTAAGAATTGCAATTTCGAACTTTTTCATGTTACTCGAATAAAAATTATGTAAAATTATAATATTTCGAATTACTATTGAAAATCGTTGACCTTTCATATACTAAATTTCTTACGACAACGAGGCTTTGTAGAAAGTTTTACTACGGTGAGCCCCGAGGTAACGCTTGAGGTGAAGTGATGCCAATGTTAAATGAAGTAAAGTCGAGTTGAACGTTAACGAGGTATCCAAAAAGTCACGAGCAACCAGGGTTTGAAGTAAAAACTGATTTGACTGCAACCTATCGAATCGAGATTTTATATCGATAATTGGTATAACGGTCGTTCATGTGAAAACGGAACGACGGCAGCTGATGTAAATACATAAAGGTACATTATATACTTGTTAGTGTACGTAAATTAATTATAATTTAAATTTACAGATACTATGCATATATATATATATATATATATATATATATATATGTATATGTATATGTATCTACCAATCATTATGCTTACTGGACCTCCTATTAGACCTGAAGTAATTATTAAAAAAAACATGAAAGGCGATTGACGAACCTGACTACCTGATTTGAACTTCTAACGTCCGTTGCGAATTTAATTACTGGCAGTGAGTGTTGCCTGGCTGCATCGGCGCACGTTTGTAATTATTGACAGGAAATTAAAGCATATTACACCGCTGGCTGCTGCGTCAGGGGTCACATCGAAACGGCTCGTATGTGAAATCCATTTCCATTGGTTACTTATCCGGCGATTGATAGCGATTGAAATTTGTACTCCATTGTATGCCAATTTGGTTTAGTATTTCGTCTGGCATATCGTGTTGATAAGAGACGATCGAATTCAATTTTCAGCAAGAATTTTCATTAGGTCGGACGAGACATCAATGTTAATTACTAATTAAGAGACAAAAAAGTGTCGTTTGTGTCACGTCCCTTTTTTTTTTTTTGCTTTCCACAGATACAAAAGGAGAGAAAAAAGTAAGTAAATGAAAGCAAGTACACCCAGAGAGCGTAGATTAAGGGCAGATTGAATTTTCCTCCCTCTACGAGTTCTCCAGGTAATCACCAGCACTGGTACATATACATATATACGTCGTAGGGAATATTGCCCTACATAAAAAGTAACGGTTAATTTTCTGAAAACTGACGTCATTCATGAATACACGGGAAAACGAAGCTCGTAATAATTCTTTACATACCGGACAACGTTCATGTGTGCAGGTGTGCTTCGGCCTTTATTTCCAGTGTCAAAGTGCCTGGAAAATAGTGTTACATACCCATATACTAATATGCTTTTCCCACATAGGGTTTCACGAATTTAGGACGAATCGATAGGCGAACGAGTGTGCGCTCGACAAATGATATTTAATTAACTCCCTATTACGAGCAATTTGGACACCCTGTGCACGACGATTCAAGAAATTCTTCATTTTCTCCTATCGTCAATCCGGATACAGACACGAGTGCAATAACGGGAACGTAACACGATTGAAGTCTATTATAAATAACAGAGATTTCGTCTTGAGCCGAAACTTTGAGCCTTTTGGCACAAAGTCTTGAACCGACGCCAAAATTAATATTTCCCGTTGGACGAACAGCGTAGTTAATTTTCAAGAGTCGATACTCCACTCTGATTATTCATTAATTCTTTATATTAATAAAACACGTAAGACAGTGATTTCATTATTATGACAGTTCGCAATAGCATATTATTTCATTGATATATCTTTCTTATTCGTACTGTAGTATTGTGACTGTAACGTACTGTAGTATTAATATTACATACGATACTATTATATGTATACCGGAAGTATCGTTATACTATCAAGTATCATAGTACGACTAGTAGCTCTAATATGGAAGTGGTAAAGTGTGCTATGAGTTTGACTCTTATCCCGTATAATCAACCGACGAGGCCACGTAGCCTCCGTTTACCTAGTGCGTAATAACATTGAGAAGGACCGTATAATTTCGCGGGTCTCAATAAACCGGAAGTGTCGAATAACTCATAATAAACTCGACCTACACGCAGCTTAATTAACGAGCGGATTAACCGCCTCGCGAGAATCCTAAGCATCGCGTTGGGATTAGACAGGTTATACGATAGGAAAGATAGGCAAGCATGACTAGCTGGGAGTAGTGTTTTCTTTTAATTTTCATTCTCCTCTTTTTCTTTCTTTCTCTAACTCGTTGGTACCGCTTCGTTTATTTCTTCGTCCTCTCCACGCTGGTACAGCATTAAAAATACGAAATTGCCGATGGTACGGTTTTCTTGAGAAATTCAAAATTTGAAATTCCCGCGCTTTAACTTGTCTCGTGAGAAGTTTCCTACGGTTCTGTACAAACGCCTATATATATACACATACACGTAGACTTGGTATTTACACAGATTTATAGGTGGGGTAAGGGGGGAGGGGGCTACGTAAGTCATGGCAAGGTACGTATATGTATATGGTCACGTGTTCAAATATATATATATATATATATATATATATATATGCTCAAGACGTAGTAGACGGTTCTTCGTTTTCTTGGGCAGCTGCTGCTCTATTTGCCAGTATCTTTTGAGGGCGAACCACCCCCCCCCCCTCCCCCCTACCAAACTACCACCTTCAGCCCCAGCAGCATCAAACCACCAGTTCTATCTTCTCTCCCAGTGACTCACCCTGCTCCGCCTCCTGCAGGATGGGATCCGAAGGTAACCGTAACCTAACCTAACCAGCGCCGGTGGTTCCCCCTCGGGGAACCCCCTTGCGCTCGCACCGTACGACCAATCTCAGGTTTCCTCTATTCCTGTTTCTACCCCTATAAAGAAAATGTTTCTCATCGCGAATCGGACCGATTTGGGATTCGCCGTTGGGCACGGGTCACGTTTCTTCGAATAGTCAAATTGCGGAGAAGGAAAAATCAACCACCTCTCGTACCTCGATGTATTCCCGAGGGATTTGCGTCCTGACACAGTGACGTGACGGATAAAGTCTATCGGTTGATATAAAGAATGTTTTCTTCGTCCTTCTCGACACAAATAAGAAAATCTAAAATCCTGTACCTACGTTCGAGTTCGTCAATTACCTTTTGAACCGAGCTCCATTACTTTCTTTTTTCTTTGTTCCTCCCTTTTGACATCAAGCGATAATCGAATCGAAACTTTTCTTTCCTATTTATAGTCTCTCTGTGTGCCTCTTATCGTATACGGATGCCGAAGTGACACGAGATAGCCTGCTGCCGTTTTTCGCGAGGGTTATTTTCGCGAGTTCGATCTAACCGTTTTGCGGTATATCCAGGGGCGTACTAAGATCTTTAAAGAGAAGGGCGAAAGGTAAAAATTTTTCGTGGCTTGACTCCGAGCTTGAGAAAATGATGACAGAAGTTGAAACGATAAACTGTATAACTGCGCTGTTGACTCTGGTAACAGTATATTTTTACTCTTTTATCCTGCCTTTCGTTCCCTTTCTGCATCCCGTCTTTTCCCCCTCGTCGCTCTTTTCAGTTTCCTGTCTTTACGGCCTGTCGCTGCACTCATAAACCGCCATAGCGTCAAATCAAACGCGACAAGGGAGCCACGCAATTTACGACCATCAACAGTCCCCCTCGACAATTATGTCGCTGCGTTGTAAGCAAACCATTGACTTTTTAGAGTAAAATTTTTACATTTATGAAGAGAAAAAAAAATTGGCAATTTTTAACAAAATTACGTGTCCTCGCGGTACCATCAATTATTCTCACGGTAATTCTACGTCTGACGATCAAATAAGCCGCTGCCGGAAACGTGGGCGGATATAATTTGTCCCTGAAGTCAGTCGCTCGCGGTATAAACGTCGCCGTTAAACTTGGCGCTGCTAACGTTTCAACGTTATAAAACAGACCCGGCACTGGCTTCACCACCTGTGTCTTGATAATGAGCTTTTATTTCGCTAAGTAAACGCGACGTTTTCGTGAGAAGCTACGTCGGTTATCAGTCGGAATAGAATTGAGGTTAGGTCAGGTTAGGTTGCTTGTCTTAAAGCGAACAAGAAAACGATGAAAGGGGATTGCTTGAAAAATATTTTCTCGGGAAATTGATAATGTCCGAAATATTTTCCGCTCCCTTTTACCTCACCCTCCCCCCTTCCCCCCGCTCTCTCTAGCACCCTCTTGATTATCCATCTCCTCGAGAGCAAAGTACCGGCAGTTACTTTACTGTAATAAACACGTGAAATACACGTGAACTAATTAGGAATAAGGAAGATTAACTCTCGTACCCTCCCTTCTTTTGCTACTGCAACCCCGACCCTTGTCGGAATCATCACCACCCTACAAATCCGACGCCATTTTATTTTCTATCCGAATTTCGCATGGCTCTTAACTGATGATCATTTTGCGAATTTACCTACTTTCGGACATTTTTACGAGCGTCCCTCTTTTCTCCAGGGGTGCTCGGCCGCTGCTACCATCGGATGAGGATCGTTAGTACGGCCCTGGAATTTATTGCCGTTGACGTTGACGTTACGCTTGTACAGATTTCATGGCTTTGATATCGGATAACGAGGGTCGGCTAATTTATCTAGATTATTTATTGATTTTCAAAAATCTTCGTAAATTCCCTTCCCCTTATTTCATATTTTTCAATATTTTTCTCACTAACCCCCGCGTTATTGGTATTTTCTGGTCCTTCGTGTCAACAACATTGTCGAGTGCTCGGGCGTCGGGACGGCTTGAAAATTGTCGAAGCTGCCAAGGCGTCGACGTTGTGAAACGTAATTGCTTCCAGAATGGCGCAGAGAGTGTTTCCTGTGACGAGTTTATATCCTCCCCCACATACGTTACAGTAGACGCGATTTAGTGTCGCGTATTTTGTATTTTTCAATAAAATCACCGGGATTTCAGTATTGCCAAGAATTTCATAGCGATTCTAGGCTTTGCTCAATTACTTTTTTTTTTTTTTTTTTTTTTTTATATTAACAATCTTTATTTCACCTCAGTTCGTTATCCCGCGACACGTATGACGATTGAATTCAATGTTTACTACGTGAGTTTGTAGCTTTAATAGGCCCAATGCGTACAACAATACATACACAAATTCCATACTACATTGACTCTCGTAGTACACGAGTGACGTGCCTCGTACATTATTGATCAGGAAATTCCTGTCTAACAAGTTAATCTCTCACTTCACAGATACACGTGGACGACTTCACTCGGATGGCCAAGTTTACCCAAGCGTAGGCGTTTGTTCCTGCGTTGGACATATAGAAGCCCTGCTGTTTACATCTGATATTTTGAAGCCAACGAAATTCATTGTGCCTTTTAACAAGTGAGGAATTGCTACGAGTTTAAGGAAGACGTTGTTACATCAGGACATAAGATATATAATAAATCAAGATAGATTAAATATATATATACACACAGTATATATTACACGTATAATCCACTACAAAAATCTGTCGTTCTATTTTCATGAACGCTGCACGAAGCTTATGGTCCTATCGCAATAGACATACGGAAACATTCAATTTACCTACAGTACATCAGGGTTTACTAGAGCGATAATTTTTAATGGGATACAACGACTCGAAGTATATTAAAATCATTGATATCGATACTGTTTTTAAACTTTTAATAGATAAACCTAATTTACCTACCGAGAGAAAATTGGCTGCGTGTAAAAGTGGCTTCGCTTCTGCGTCGATGCGATCTTTAGCCACGACGGTTATTTCATATCGGGAAGTCGTCACGCGAGATAAACCGGATGAAAATAGACGTTTGGGCTAGTTTTCATTTTTAGATACCCGGACCACCCTGTTTATAGTTTCCTATAGCGCGAGGAGATATTTATTATTGGTACCGTCAGATTTTCATTGCATTATTATTATTTTTATTAATTTCTAATATCGCCCGTATAACGTATATACGTTTCATCCACACTGATAGCTACATATATAGTCGTGTGAATTGGTCAAACATGCAATTTTCATTAACGACGACGCTTATAGCCCAACGTTCGCCAATATCATAATTAATGCAATTGTTAATCGACGAATCGCCGATTAATGTGAGATTTATAATTTTCCAAATAGCAAATGTTAATTAATTAATAGATCATTGTGCAATATTATTAAGCAAAATTATTTTCTATGGGGAAAAATTTGGGGGGGAGTATCTTACACCTTTATGGGTATCCGAACAATGTTCAATACAGTGAATGCGAGAGAGAGAGAGAGAGAGAGGGGGGGTATCTATGGGGAGAGCACAACTTAAGGTTGGTTGCTTGTACCAGGCACATTAACATAACTCTGGACCCAACGTGGTCCCTCGAACTTTCGAGTAATACCACGTAGGAACTTCCGGCACGCTGGAGAATTGGGTCGGATGCTCGTGAGATACGGAAGGTTCTAGAAATTTTCTCATTTTCCATCCCCATACTCGGAGCATCGCGAAACCACTGTCGAGAAAACTCGAATGGATTACAACAGAGTGTCCGACCCTCGCGAGACCACGAGCCCGATTAACGCATTGGACTTTTGTTAAGTGTCGTTAAAGCAATTTCTAGATATACGAGTCCCCTGTTCCCGTGAGCATAACGAGTGGCGCCGCGCTGGCGGATCGAGCGTGGAACTAAAATTGTACATTCACCCTAAAAAGTGATTAGACTTCATGCCTTAATCAGCGAGGGCCGAGAGCGCCGAGGGGTCTCTAGTGGCGTCGTGATTTTTTATTAGGGTAGAATATTTAGATTTCATTTAAGTACAGGACGCCGGTGATAAGAGGGACAGAGGGATGAGACGAGAGTGGAGGGACTGAAACTTTTGACAAGAACTTTTGGGAATAGGGCCAATGGCAGTTTGAGCAAAGCAGAGGAAACCAGAGGAATGATACGAAGGTAGGTGACCCCGTGGTAACCTGACCTAAACTTTGGAAAAATAGCCAAGGCGTAGGTTGACTTTTGGTTAACCAGTGAATCTATAGGGGAAAGGTGGTTCCGATAAGGTATTAAAAAATTCCAAGAATTTATAATATTCTGCAAGATTTTTCCCTTATCAGTGCCAATACGAAGATACCTGACTTCGTTGGCAGACATACGAGTCAATTATTCTATTTTCTAACGTAACGACGAGGTGAGCTGACGTATCAGGTTGTTTGATTTTTTTTTTCATACAAAATATTCTGCTTCACCCGCTATACGTGTAACAGTGCAGTTCGAGCAGCTACGTACGTCAATGTATACGCGTCTGCATGTAAGCAAGTAAGGTACACGTGTGCTCAGGAAGCCAACATGAGAATTCGATGGTTATCGCGACAATCCTTGTACCCTATAAGGAAGCTTTGTATTTGTCCGCAAGCCGCGTACCGCGAATACCGACTCCATTGTTATATTAAATTGGCCCGCGGCAGTAGTAGTTAAGTGCGCGCGTGCCTTGTTGCGCCATCGACGTTGCGTCTTCGTGCGCCGTAACGTTAGGGCGCCTACGAGGCCGCGCGCTAGCCAGTTTAGCCAACCACGTTATCCTCCGCAGACATATACGAGGCAAGTGGGTCAAGTGCACAAGAGCCAGACACTATGAGGTCAGCAAGTAAGGTTACATTAACGTGGACATTGGGGAATGTTTAAAGGCGAACCTTAAACGGTCTGCACGATCCAAGTGTAAATAAAAAAAAAAAAATTCTCCGACAGCAGTCACCAATATGTCACGCAACCAGTTTCAGACGTCCATAGTGTAATATTGATCTTAGGAAAAAAAAAAAAATTATTCTCCCACTTGACCTACCTTGATGAACTAATAGGCCCAGTTCAGGACTAATTAAGGGTGGAAAAGTCAGTGGGTGGATTAGAGGGGGAGGCGGTGGGATGGAGGTACCCCGACGACGGTGTTATTACCGCTATCGTTCTGCTCGTTATTAAACGTCGCGACGGATAAGAACCAGCCAGGTTTACCCCCTATTACTAACCACCCCCCTTATTTCACCCCTCGTTCATGAGGCGTCCCTCTAGTTCTCTCGTAGTCGGCGGAACAATTTATCTCGAGTCCATCTTACCGCGAAAGTCACGACAACCCTTCGTCTAACCCCCCCCCCTCCCCGCCCCGCTTTACCCCATATATAGGTATTCTTGAGTACAATTTAATGGGAACCCTTGTATACACCCTTCCCGCTTGAAGTTTGCTACCCACTGGCACACTCAGGCCCGTAGCGAAAAGGGGGGTGCAAGGGTGGATGGGCGCGGGACGAGGTAGATCCTTGTGCGAACGATTATAATTTAAACCCCGTAAACTGCATCCGAAATTTCATGCAATTAGTAACGAGTGTCGTGCAATTAAATTTACTTCCGGTCGCCCTTACCTTGCCGATTGTAATGCGTTTCCCGTGCGTTTTTGCGGGAGGTCGGAGGTCGCGGCTTCCCGGATACCCGTCACTCGCAGGTTCTCGTTGTGAAATTTTACCATTCACTGTTTTCGCGCTTCCGTATGAAGCACCGAGTGTATAAGGCATTTTTGTGGGGGAGGGGGGCCGGGGGTTGAACGGTTAAATTTACTCGAAAGATTTTGCCGTCACGAAAACGTTTAACGGGGTACGTAAATTATGACGTCACAAGCACTTACGAGTCAGCCAGAATATGTTTCTTCGGGCGAATAATACATTTATTATGGAGGCCATTGCGCAAGGGGAATTACAACGCGCTACATCACGGGTTACCTCTTCTCTTGCGGTGTAGCCATTTTGTATGTCTGCTGTGTTATACGGTGGGTTGACGGTGTAGTACGAGAGGGTGGCAAACGTACCCACTGCCTTAGGGGGTGGAAGCACTCTCTAAGAGAGAGAGAGAGAGAGAGAGAGAGAGAGCGCGCGAGAGAGAGAGAGAGAGAGAGAGAGAGAGAAGTAGCAACGGCAGTAGAAGAGTGAGTAAAGTGGTATAGGGACACGCCGTTGAATATAAGGGATGAAAGAATAAGCAAAGGGGAGTCTTGAAGAAAAGGTTAAAAAGTGAGTAGTACTTGTGTATTACGTAAAACGAAAAGCAGACGAAAGGCAGCGTTATTTTATATAAGTTATACGGTATATACTGTAACGTATTTTTTTCTTAATCCGATACCGATAGGAAAATTCGAGAACGACGATCTGCAAGAACCAACCTACGTTACCTTCGTCCATGCATCCGCATGCCAGGCGGGCACCAGCCAATTCTTGTTTCACCGGGAATCGAGGAGCCGGTATGAACTGGGAGTTGGGGTGGAACAGACCCAACTCCAC
>JASANN010000596.1:198628-229012 GCA_031762395.1 Calameuta pygmaea
TCGGTACGTCGAGACTATCTCCCCTCGGCAGATTCGAGCACCTCGACCTCCACTAACCCATAACGAAATCGTCCGAGTGCATTGGCAAAACTGTACTAACCAACCCGAGAGCATAGTATCTGACCAGGGTGGCGACCCGAAGAGAGCCGGAAACGAGAACGTTATCTTTATCGGTAGCCGGAGTCGCCTTGTGACCGTGATTCGGAAAACCACGTCACAATACTATAACATAGTTTTGAGTATCCGTCATGTGCATCAAGCCTGACGTTTCAACTCTGATACTCACACTCGTGAAATACATATATGTATATTCACTGGAAACAACAGCAGTACTTAAGTGACGTCACGTTCTTTCTACATAATTAAGAAGTAATCTTCCTGACAGTTTCGATGCTTTTTATAATATAAATTAAAAAAGCACCAAAGCTATGGTAAAACGCATTTAGGATCCCTTGATTAATTATTTCAAACTCATTAATCCCTGTGCACAATTTCAAAATGTACATTGGGGACCACGCAAGTGGTCATCGACGGGTGAAAGTTCAAATTTTTATTTAATTCATTGCCTACGGTGGTTTACCAATGTTTATCTGTGTCTATGCAGTTTAGGGGAGAAGAAACTAAGCCCCGGCAACCCCCTTAAGCGGTAGGGTGAATATTTTTAGAAACAGTCTCCGCCTGGACGATACACACGGCTGTTTTTAACTGGCGCGATAAATAATACAGAACTCGAGAAACATCACGAATATAAATAGTACGAAAGAACAGCAATAAGAACAAGAGCACTTCTCTCCCCCCCCCCCCCGTCTTGCCGCACCCTCTCTTTGCCGCCATCCAAGACATTCACCAGCAGAAGGAATAACTCGCCTGGCGCATCCGCAGTGTATTGGTCGACGAAGCGTTCGCAAATTGAGATTGATGGCGTGAGAGAGAGAAGAGAAAAAATATATAAAAAAAACAAAAGAGAGAAAAGAAGGAGAAAGCCAATGGGGTGAATGGCAGATATAAGAATAAAAAAAAGTGCCTTCCGGACTTCCGCCTGGACGAGTCGATGCTCTTCTTGTCCCCCCCTCTGTTCTGCGACCCAACTGGGGGGGAGATCGTACGATTTTCGACAATTGAGATGACGCGTTCACAATCGCGGCTATGAAAGAAACGTCTTAACGTGCGCTAACAATCGATCCCGGAGACGTCTGGTTAGAAATGGGGGGGGGGGGGGGGGAAGGAAAGCGATTTAAAATTTAAACGTTTCCTTGCGTCCTGCTTTAGTTGTTCCATTTTTTTTCCTGACCCCGTATACGTTCTGTGTATTTATTTTTTTTGTTCGCTGATATTATTATTTCTCGGCTGACTCGTACAGTCATCATCCACTTTGCTCTCTTTAAGGATCTTTATTCGTGCTGCGTGTCTCCACTCTTCTGGCGTCTATGGGAGGTTTTTTTTTTTCTTTTTCAGTTATCCCATGAACGAGAGCAGACAATTCCTTTGTCGTTGCAGAGCGACTTGGTACCCTTGTCTTTGTTACTCTTGACTGGTTAGACACGGCAGTGGAATTTCAGCGTGGAACCGTGAATTACGCTACCGCAAACACAGAGCTCTTTGACTTCAAGGTAAAATCCGACTGGTTGCATTAGGGTGATTTAAAAAATTTTTTCAAGCGAACCAAAAAACCGCTGAGGTTATAGCTTATATTATGGGATACATACGTGAGTATATATATATATATATATACTTTTGCATATTAATATTTATGTATGTATAAATATTAATATGCAAAGTATGTATATACTTCTATGTACGTTTCGCTTTACTGTCTTTTATATGTCTTTTACCTAGTTTTATAGCTGGCTTCATTTTTTTTTCATATTTTTTTTTTCCTTCTTTCATTCGACCCTCTGCACCAGCACCGAGCGAAGGAGTTGGCTCTGGCGAAGGTTACGAAAACGTCTGAGACCTCGTCCTGGGAGTCCTGACTGGCAAGGCAGAAGCTTTAGTTTTTTCAAACATTGCCGGCTGAGCCGTTTTTTAAACTTATATCCGTCTTGCCTTTTTTTTTCGAGAAATCATGAATTTCCAACAGTTTCGATATGTTGGACGGATGTAAATTCAACTGGGATCGTGGTTCTTGCGAATTCTAACGCTCGGTAACAAAGCTAACGTGTAACCTTAAAATAGTAATTTGTCGCGACTAGGACCTTCTGCATTTTCGAACGGTAACCTTTAAGGTGAAAACTCTTTAAAGATCATGCGACGCGTACTTCCAAAGTATATGTGTAAGGGGCAGCTAATTTACTAGTGAGTAGGTAGGGTAAGTCGATACACACGTAGGTGGACAAGGAGCTTGGTACTACTGTACTAGGAACAGCAGGTAGCTAGTAACTGGATGAGTAGGTTGGTAGGTTGGTACGCTTTATTACCATGTATTACCATGGTTAAATCGAAACTTATCGTGTCCCACATTGGGTTTACGTATTGGTTATACACGTAGATGAAATAGACGTTGAGATAGGGCGAATAGATTTCTTCTCCTGAGGTCATTTCGAGGATGGGAAGCTTCGTCGAGCGTCCTTGAAAGGAAAAGCATCGTGAAGGTGGCGACGGAACGAGACCGTGGGATATCGATTGCCCAATTGTCCTCGGTAGATTGACAGAGGAAATGGCCAGCTTTTCATGTAAATTCGACTGGAATCGCTGAGCTACTTTCCTATCACGTCATAGTGCTATCAGAGTGCCATTATCGTAACTATACCAATGAGAAAGTTGGCTTTATGAAGAAATTAAGGAATCGTCTACCTTGACGCATTAATCACAAGTTTATCTGTCGAAACCGTGACCTCAATCGTTTTCTTGCATGATTATACAAGGAAATTTGAACTTTTCTAATGAAAACACACTATTAATATAAAAATAGCTACAACTTCCTGTAATACCGACGGAGGTAAAGAAAAATTGAATTACTATCTGCTATCTCCTCGCAGGCAAAATTTTTCGAAAATATTTCTATGTAACAAAGTAAGGGTTGTTCGATTTGAAAATGGCCAAAAATTTGATATCGTAATTCAATAACGTAGCTAAGTGAAAAATGGTCAGACAAAGCACGCACGGGTTTTAAATAGAAAAATAAATGTTGTACACCAGGGACCTATCGACAGTGATCTTTTCTCAACGCATGGTACTACGATGATCGATAGTGAATAGAAAAATAATTGTTGTGCCAGGGACCTACCGACAGTGATCTTTTCTCAACCCATGGTACCACGATGATCGATAGTGATATTTGCTCAATGGTGTAGCATAAGTATATTGTGACAAAGTATTGATAAAACAAACAATAGATTCGATACCAACAAGCTTTTACATCCACCGGGTTGTTTTATCGAACTCTCTTGAAATTGCATTCCATTAAGCTAACAGCCAAATTGATCTTCTCTCCTGTATACCAAAGTATCATTATACTCGGATTACGTGTCTCTCTCTCTCTCTCTTTACTGCTTATACTGCAGCTACTGCTGGAAATGCATCACAATGCACTTTTGTGCAATTGACTATTCAGGATCGCTTTCATGAGAAACCACCCTAAGGTAACAGCCCTGCACTTTGGAGTCCTACTAAAATTTCCCTAGGTTCAACCAGCAAGGTGCATCAGATCCTGTTGCTATAAGGAGGCCACATAGCAAGAGGCGAATGTGATAATAAACCTTAAGGCGAATTCCCAGGATGCGATTGAGAGCCACTGAGGCGAAGTAGAAAGTTCAACAGAGCATCTCTGACATGGGGGTAACCTTCCAGTCTGCAACGTTACGATTCAATAGAACATAACGTTTGACCCTATAGCGCGAGCGAGTCCTTCGAAGGTGAAGCCATCGACGTCGCGCATGACGTCACCAGTGTGCATCGGTTTGGAAATAGTGGATTGTGCATCGACCCGTAGGTAGGGTCGTTCGCAATTGACGGTCCTAAATAATTTACGAAATTTCATCACCTGACCAGCTCCTGACCCACGCCTCTGGGCATACAATGCAGCTCTCGACCACAATGCACTTGGATGCACTCCGATGCACTACGCTCCATAAGCCACGTTAAATAATTCAAATATAATAAACAATACCAGCGAATATATTGCGAATTTTAATTATTATGTATCAACGCGACAATGTTTAACGATACTTCGTATACGAAAAATCAAATTCTGTTCAGAGTCTGACTACCGTAGTAAGTACTACGTGCATCGTAGAGGCCGGAGCGACGTCGAAATGGCATACAGAAAAAAAATCAAGCGTCTCCTCGTGTTTCACACACGCGAGATTTTTTCCTGATAAAAATACCCTAACCCGACCTCAGTGCTGTTCAAAGTAAGGACTTTCACAAAGGCTTTCTAATCCCAACATTTTTAATGGCACTTCCCGAGGACGCTCCCTGCCTTTTCCACAGTAGTTCGTCGAGGTCGTCATTTGACGTCGCGACTAAAAAAAAAGAAAAAAGAAAGAAAGAGTAAGCGAGCGAATGCCAAGAGAGGCAAGAGTGCAACGGAGTACGAGAATACGCGAGACAAAGCGAACTAACGTGAACGTTAGTGTTTCCCCTATCTCTTAGTTGGTTACCCCTTTTTTTTTTTAATTTTTCTTTTTCTTTCTTACAGCTCCTCTCGACTCCGCGTCTTCGAGCGGTATGCCACGTCAGCAACGTCTGTCGCTGTGCTTTAGCCAAGGGATCGTTTTTATGTCGTCGCGCCCCCTACCTGCCGCTTTTTCCGATTTTTCCACGAGCGACGACGTCGCGACGCTTCCACGAGGATAGTGGTCATAAATGTCGCTCGGGATTCGACGCTACGTTCCACCGTGTCACGTAGCCGTAGCGGTTCGCCATCTCGTAGAGCAGAAAGGTCAAAGGTGAAAATGGACATGCATACGTGGGACGAAGGCAATCGTCCTGGACCAATAGGGAGGCTGCTGATATCCCAAACGGTAACACGTACTGGATAGACTTAACGATCGACTCTTGGGAAACCCGATGATTTTTCAAGTGACGCAACCCGCTAGGATCGAGAGGGATCGGAGACGGAGAACCCGAGAAGAGTCAAAGGGACCGAGATTCGAGTAGTATCTCCAAGACGTTTCTTCGCTCTCGGTAATTCTATACCTTGGCCTTGATTACGTCATCTTTCGTTCGATAACCATGGAATCGTCGCGACCCTGTATTAATGTCATTCGACAGTGATAACGACTGGACGTTCCTATGTACAAATTGCGAATTCAATTTTTGTCTTTACGACCCTTTGCCTCATAGATTTTAATTCATTTTTAGCGCGTTTTCTTAGTCGCCGAGACACCTTCTGACGTTTTACCATTTTTCACTGTCTCACCCGCTATATACGCTCTATGGATATATGTATACCTGGTAGGTATATATATAACGATTATCTCATAGAGAAATTGCAGACTGACTTTCTTTCACTTTACCACGTTTAAAAGCCGCTTCTCTTAGCTCTCTTACGTCAGTAGCAGTTCTCTTATACTCACCGACACCTTCGCCTAAGAAGATGACTGCTGGACCAGTGCTTCGAGGAAAATTCAGGAATTCAATTTCACGGTTACGCACGACTCTGCACGCAGATGAGATAACAAAAGGAGGTTGTACCTAGGTTGGGCTTTTGACTTTATCGTGGGAAAAAAAAAATCTTTATCCACCCCTTCAATTATTTTTTTAGTATTTCTTTTTTCTTGCAATTGCCAACATTTTTTACACGTGTAACGCGCATAATAATTTAATGAGAGACGGATAATAATTTAATGAGAATAACGTCATTGACTCTCTGAGTGGACCATTCGTTTGCTGTATCTAAATTCATAGAGAGTGACAAGGGACTAGGACGTCTACGTATATATGTATATGCAAGAATCTATCCGTAATTCGAGTACAATACTTGTGAAATTGACGATAAAAATAAAACAGAGTATCCATATAGCGCGCGACATGATTTGTAAGTACTCGAGCCAAGTATCCAATAGAAGAGTCTACAGATATTATTTCAGGCATTCGGACGATTTTCACGACGCGATATCTACATACGTCCTGCCACTTTGCATTGCGAATCCAGTAACAGCCATAAGGAGTATCGCGTGTGCACGTGGCAAATAAATAGCACAGAAGGAATACCGGATTCTGGATAATGCCCATAAACGGATATATGAAAGTCACGCGCTCAAAAACTGCACTGAATTTCGTGGCCCAACAGCGTCTGTGTGAATTTACTTGAAACGTATAAAAAAGAAAAAAAAATTCTGTAAAAAGAAAACTCGACAAAAAATGACTATATGGATTTTCCATGGAACAGCGTGCAGGTAAAAATCGAATTTCGCGCCGTGATACGAAACGAGATTACGTAACGAAATACACAGGCAGATCTGTAAGAAGGATCCAGAGACGGGAAAACAATATGTCACGGGTTTAAAGATTTAAATTCGAATTTTGAGTCTTCGGTGACTCGACTGTACCAATCTACCGGACACGTGGACTTTTTACATAAGAAATGTACAGACAACGCCAAGAGTAAAGGACCGATTGTTACTCCCCCCCCCCCCACCCACCCCCCTCTTTTTGTACTTGTCCAATTCAAAGAGGGAAAAAAAAATTTCAACAAGCCTTACCTACCCTTATATCTCGTTCAGTAGTTACGGCAAGTACCGAATGATGGCGCTTTAGCCTTGAAGAGATTTACGTGCCGCGATTGTGTTCAATTCATCGAGACTCGATTCTTCTTGAGCAAAGACAACCGCCGGAGCTTTTACATCCCCATCCCTTAAGATCCCACCCTCTTTGCCACTTATCCTTCGCCCCTTTTTCAATCCAAGCCTCGAAGTGTAGCTACCCCATTTTTTTAAAGAGCGCAGACAGGGTCCTTGACCTTCGTGAAATTTCCATGTGTTAAGTATAGATATAGATGTGCCTTTTCTAGCGGTCAGTAGATACAGCGCCGAACTAGTCAGACGGTCCATCCTCAGATGTGCGTACTGCTTGTATGCATGGAAATGGCCGTGTCTGACTATACCGGCGCTTTACCACTTTTCAGCTCACGGCAACCCCTATCAGAGATTGGTTAACGTACGGCAGGGTCAGATTCTTTCGAATCGAAACACGTAACAGTTTTCACTGTCATTTTGAAATATATTAGAGGCACGTTAAATTAAATCTCCCTGTATATCGGTAAGCGGGTAAAGCTGCTGCTTTGCTCTTTAATGTTTTTTTTTTCAACCCTCGGAAAAGCACAGATTGGTAGGATTCAAGGTACTGCGATCACTCGTCATTCTCTTTGAAGATTAAGCTAATGTTTTTCTTTCAGACCACGCTTATTCTTCGCGGGCTTCGATGGCGTCCAAGATAAGGTGGGTCGTTGCGGAAAATGAAATAGGGCATGAAAATCAAGGGAAATTGGTCCATCTTCTGTGAGAATGAAATGTTACGGGTAATACGTGTCGGTCGTCAACGACGGCGTTAGTAACCTGAGGAGACATCAAAGGGCCAAAAGATTCGTTCTAGCGTTCATAACGCCTACACCCTGCGACCTTATCCACCTCGACAAGGACAATTTTCCGTCCCAATGATGGTCGCAAGACTGGTGACGATTATCCCCCCCCCCCTTTTTTTTCTTTTCCCGGTCCTCCCAACCGTTATCGTTAGATACCCCAAAAATTCAGTCGTCCAACAGTCAGAAAGTTAATGGCTGCGACAATTTTCCCGATAGAGACAACAATGAATATCAAGAATCGGGCTGTAGATTTTCAAGGGGAATTTCCGAAAATGCCATTAATAATTTACCTCGAAATTTTCAGACACTCCGATCATCCCCATAGCTCTTGGGCAACGTAAGTCGAATTTACGTAAAAAAAAAAAAAATTCATATCTGACGATACAAAAAATTATTTCCTCAAACGATACAGAGAGATCAATGTGGATCGACCGTACACGTATTCTGGACCCAAAATAAAAATTTACATTTTATTCTAATGTACATGGCTCCTTCGGGCAATGTAAAAATTCCTCCCAAGTACTATCCAAATTTTTATTTCATTTTACATTTTCTTTATCCGCAAATTTTCAGACGCGTAACGACACTCGCGCATGGCTACCGTCGGCCGGCTGGTGGGAATCGCGAAAACTAGGAAAATTGTGATTGATGAGAAGTCGTAGGATCGTTCCGCCAGAGGAGAGTTACGAAGTAACGGAACGGCCGCTCCGGATGCTGGGTACTGATTTTTACTTTGGCCCAGACAAATCCTTGGTGGATTCTAATATTTCCTATTCCCTATTCCTTATTCTCCGAGGATTTCATCCACTGTGTATGTCACTTTCTACCATCGTCTATGATGTATATATATATATATATATATACACACACACACTATACCTAGTGCCATCCTCGATTCCGTTTTCCTCCACGTTTTTATCTCGCTATTCCTCGTAACGCCTGTCCGGATGACAAATCGCAGCGACTGCCCGTTAGCGGCCGAACGCCATCTATCGCCTGTAAAGGACTCGGCTTTGGTATTCTTGTTTTCTCGTTGAGAACCGAACCTGAAAAACCCTAGATACGTGCACACGTAATATATATATATATATACGCACACACACAAAAAGCTATGTAGATAGAAGGATACTTGTTGCCAGAATAGGTTTTTCCTCTCTAGCCACGTATGTACATATATGTATATACATATCGAATACGTAGAGACTTTTTTACCCCTAACTAAACAGCAATCCCGGTAAGGAACATCTCGTTATAGATTTATATTGGAAGATACATTTTTTAAAGTATAACTACTTTCCAGGAGTGATGTTTTCTCGAGGAAAAAAAAAATGATAAAACAAAATAAGAAAAATGATTCCACTTTAGAGAAGCAATCCTTCAAGAGATATCGAGAGCATTGCAGTCGATGCAAAGAAAAGGAAGAAATACGAGATGGGAGGTCGAGTAAAAAGGTTCGATAAGAAAAAAAAAAATCTAAAAAAACTATACACATGATTAAAATAATTGTACAATTTCCACCTCGCGTGAATAATGCCAAATCCTGATAAACAAATACAATAACCACTGACAGCTGTCAGATCTGACACGTGACCGAAGTTTTAGGTTATGTAGGACAGCGGATGCATATACCACGTATAAGTTATACGTAGAGTATGTGGAACACACGTGTCTCTGGATACCCAGGTGGATTAGGGGTAAGAGGAGGCGAGGGGGAGGCAGTCGGAGAAATACACAGGAAAATGACGACCATTATTTACTCCGCAAAGCTGCAACTCCGAATAGAGATTTCCCGCCCCGAGTTTGTCCGGCACATGGCACACATACGTGACGTATGTGTGGAGTGTGACGTATGTGGAAGCGAGCTGTTACGGACGTGTACGTATATTAGTAGTTTTCATGACGAGCGATGCGACAGGAGAGGATCGAGAAAAATTATAGCGATAACCTTTGACCGTTAGCGACGTTATATAATGGTTTCTCGTACGACAGAATTTCCATTGTCTAACTGTGAAAGGGTTGTAGATCCATTGAAAATTTTTTTATGCGGTTGGATTTTTTTTTTTTAATTGTAGTTGGGGTAAGTGGGACCAACGACCTCGAGGAATGCTGGGAAATTGGAAAATATCTTTTTTTTTTTAATTTCTTTTTTTCTTTCCACTACTTTTTATTTCCATGCGCAATGTATTGCTTGTCTTTTTTTTTCGTTCTACCTTTGACCGTCTATTTGGTTTTTTATTAATTTTTTTTTTCGATAAAATTACGTGACCGCGATGTAAGGAGGAGAGGGAAGAAGTCGTTATCGAGTTACGACTCTGCGTTTCTTCTTTCCTTTACCTACTGAGCGACACAGTCTCGAGTGACTACTTGAGGTAAAGCCCATTGCATGCAATGTCTACTTAAGTATCGGGTCTTTATTTTCCGTCTAGAGTTTATCGGGTAATTAGACGTCGTCAGCGTCGGGATAGAAGCAGAATGGGATTTATCATGGGAAAATGTTACTGGGGAAACAAGTCTTGTCAGTGTGGTACAAATATCGTTTTGATAATTGAATTTCAATACTTGCGAATTTTGAGGTTAGAATTGTTGAAGGTCACGAAGAAAAGGGGTCGTGGATGAGAAATGGTGAAAATTATTGACTTTATTAAAAATTATTTTATTATTCGAAATTTTCTGATTGTCCAAACTTTTTGTAACCTTTTTTTTCATGTACACGCGTTCCTGGCTTTATACAGGCTTACTTAACGTTTAATAAAGTGACATGTACGGTTACCCATGCGAACTGTATTTTAGAATGTTTATTGAAAATTGATTTCAAGGTAAATTAGAGGCTAACCCATTTTCAAAATTGACAAGACTCAAAGAGCATACAGTAACTTTCACCGAAGATTTTAAATTTTCAAATTTTTTTTTTTTTTCATTAACTGTGACGAGGCGCCAAGACAGAGAGAGACGTAAGTACGAAAAACAAATTATGAAAAATATTTTCACACTCTTTACCCAACAAATTCAATTTATAAGAAATTTCATTTTTTTTTCGGGTTCGCGCTCCACCAACCCTGCCAGGGGGTTAAAGTTCAAGAAACCGCTAATGAAAAAAAAAGCAGCACGACCATAGCCCGAGGAGAGTCTCTCGTCGCGACGCGATTGCCAGGCGTCGTCATAACGACACGATGATTTTTGCGACGTCGGATTCCTCGGCTCGTCGTGGCGAAAAAAAAAACAAAAGAGACCAAGATGAGAATGGATTTACAGGATGAAAAGAAAACGATGTCGAGAATGCGAGACGCGATAGAAGACGACGTTAGAGCGAAAGATGATAGGGAAAAAAAAAATTTAAAAAAAAATTAAAAACCAATTCCGACTTCCTTGTAATTACGCGCCACCAAAGTAACACCAAAGAAAATTCAATTTTCCCGCCATTGTTTTTTCACCAAAGTTCCGTCAGTCACCAGCCGGTTATTGACCCAACCAACCCTTATATTAGTAAATCATTGCGCCGTCGGGAATTAGCTAGGGGATGAACGCGTATTGGACTTCATTCAAATTCTACGTTCCATATATACATATATATATATATAAACACATATATATATACACACATACATTTTCATTGACACTTAGCAGTCCTATTAAATACCCTCTCGACGCCCGTCATAATTATCGTCATTAATATTATTATTATTATTATTATCGTAATCACAAAGTCAATTCAGCTGCGATACACTTATATGCCCATTCCCCATTGACTTTCATCATATGTATCCCATAAGCCATAGTATAATCGGAATTTCTTTATTTCCCAGGTATAAGGGGCGAGGTGGGCACGTGCGAAAATAGGACTGACGAGCATAAGAAATTCAGACGCTTCAGCTTCGAATCTAAACATCCTGAAGTGCTTTCGCGTAAATACTCAAATATTTGTATGTACCGGAATGGTAGGTACTTCTTCGCAATGACGTCACTACGCCAAACGCCAATGGGAATGAAGAATCTTTCCCCCGTTACTATACACGCGTAATACTTGAATGAGTTACGAGAGAGCGTTTTCCTCGTGCGTGGGTGATGCTGTCTACTTACGTATGCTTTACGGTACACTAGCCACTTCCTTTACACCAGATAAGCTTTTCTCACGTATATCTGTATTGGATATACATCGAGGAAGAAATCTTATCGTTATCAGTTAGTAGAAGAAACTAGATGCTGATGGGAACATATACGAATATGATAATGATAAACGTCAGTTGCACGTTTTCGTGATTGATCAATAAGCCAATGGATATTTCACGTTCGACCGATATGAATAAAGGGTTAATATTTTCAAGGCTTGATACGTAATCAGATTCGTGGAAGAGCGACACACTGGGCTTACGTGTGTGACGTAGACGAACTGTCATTGACAGTTAGCAATGAAATTTTTGACAGTTGTCAATATTGATTAAAAAACAACAAATTCAAAATTTATTCTTGTACGAGGGAGGAAGCTCAGTGCCGTGTGGACGGGAGTAGTTAAGGTCAAACACTGATCAGCCCGTAATTCATCCCTCATAAATACCGTAAGGAATCCTCAAAAATGTTACCCGGGGTAAAGCCTGAAAAAAGTTCATTTTGAATTTGGCTCCGCAAGGGTACAAAAGACGCGCGTGTAACGTATCCCTGAAAAGGGATAATTTGAAAATGTGTAAAAAATAAAAAAACATGCTAAGTGAAACGTCTCGTTACCTGGTCAGGCCGACCCAAGGTCAGGCTAGTAGACCGCGGACACCGTGACTCCTTCTTCTCTCTCCAGTTGCGACCCCCTTTCTCTCCGTACAAGAGAATAAAGGGTGGTTCCAGGTACGTAGTCGCGCACAGTTGTACAGTAAAAACCACTGGTACCAATTTAACGGATGAAACCTGATGATCAATCCTCAAGGGAGACGTTCGTAAACGCGCGACAGTTCTTTATACGCGGTTCACACGAGCACCGAGGACACGTAAGGTACGCGATGTATTTATTTGGGACTGAAGAGAGGAGAACGAGACTACCGATCCAAACGGCACAAACGAGAACCAAGTGGGGAAACCAGAAGCGCGAGCTTATGGTTCTGGTCGAATGGTGTATGTATAATAATAATGATGACCACGGCCGCGAGGACAGGGCCGGCCTCGCCTATTCGGGCTTCGCTGAAGAACTGGCGGGATCCTCTCTTACTCGCGTATTCTCTACCCCCACTCGATCTCTCCCTCTCCCCAGTCAGGGTCCACCTACACGCACCCCTACCACCTTCTCCCTCTCTCGCGTTACTATAAACCCCCCCCCCTCCCCCACTCTCTGTCTCTCTTCCTCTTTCTCTCTCGATATACTTCGTGCTCTTGGTACCTGCATCCATACCCCCAAGGCATCCACCGACTCTACCCAAGGCTTCGCCACTGCCACCTACAGCTCAGTCGCCCACGAACCATCATCCCTACCTATATAGATACTCCAGCCTCGTCCTTCGCTTCTTCCTCTACCCCCTTTTGTCCTTCCTATCTTCTTCCGTGGCACCCCTAACCTCTTACGACACAATCACCCTCTCTGTGTCTAACGTTATCCTTCGTCTTCCGTGTTATGTGCTTTCTTCTTCTTCGTAGGGTACTTCAGCTTCGGCTTCTGCTGCGGGGAATTTTTGAGGTTACGTGAAATAGGAGGCACAGCTTTCTCTTGCCTACGGGAAAGATACCTTGAAATACCTTATGGTGTTTCTATCGTGTCGTTCAATCTTTGACTTCAAATTATGACGGTTATGGCGTACGGACTGTAGATACGATGCTTACACTGGTTCGGTATGTTGGGAATTTTTTTTTGTATAATATTATTTATTTTTCATTCGTCAGAATTTACTATTGTACTATTTCGACACTTGGGGTAATATCGTAATCGATTGATCGCGTCCTTATCCACGTTACGCGTAGGACTGAAAGGGTATTGATTTCGTTATTGTAATTGGTAATGCAATGTAAATGCACGCACGTCACGACTTCGAGTAGGCGTTGTGTAAGATATAAAACTTTTTTTTATCTTTTAAAAAACTCTCTGATATCTGATATCGGTAAATCTATGGGATTTACCTTAATACCGCTGCGATATGGGGACGGAATATCGTAAGCTAAAATTTTTTTTTTACCTTCCAAGGAATTCCCCGTTATGGGGAGATATTGTATTGGTCGCCGTGGAGAGACGCTTTCATTTCGCAGAATTGCCGCTCGGTCATAGTGCGCTCTATGCTCGTTTCTCAAAGAGTTCTTTCGCCTCTTTGATATGTACGACGTGCTGTTGGAAAGACATTTTTTTATCCCTTAAGAAAGGTGAGCTTGTGGGAAGGGGGGGGGGCTGGGGGGTAGAGGGCGGGACAGCAAGAGTTAGGGGAAACAGTAACGCGAAGCGCAGGAGAAGAGACCCGGAAGAATGCCTTTTTATTCCCATGGAAATTTCGCAAATCTTAAATTTAACTGGCTGACAACGCCGTTGCCATTTTTTCAAAATTTCTTCACGTGGGTTAACTCTGGCATCCTAATATTTCGTCCTGCGTCTTTTTTTTTTTTTTTTTTTACCAAATTGATAGAGAATTATAGCTGCCAAATCTAATCCTGGGTAACCTGGGTCATTGCGACTTGAAATAGGGTTAAACGGATTATCAAGGTTTGTGTAAAATATTTTTTTAATAAATAAATAAATTTATCCTTCGTTTATTTAGATTTAATATTGATCGCCGTGATTAGAAGATTGGGATTAAGAAATATTTTTTCTAAAATAATTTTCTCATCTTATCCGCCTTTCGGTGTTAAGTATAAGATATATATATATATATATATATATATATATATATATCAGGGTGTCTGACCAACTAAAGAACAAAACTACTTACGTCGTTACCCCTTTCTCTTCCACCCCCCCCCCCGCACCCCTCCACCCGTCCTTACAACTACTCCCGTACAGACACCAATTTCAGTGAGGTAGCCAACGGTTCGACGAAAGGTCGAGCGTTTTACCGTGAATTTTTTTTGTCCGCGAAACGAGTATTCCGTTCCGTAACGGGGCCACGTTTTTCAATTACTCCGCTACGGCTGAAACGATCGGTTACTTTATGAGCGTCGGCTCGGGAAATGGCTGGGACGTAATCTCGCGGGCAAACATGCATTATGCAAATCGTGCAAGGGACGTCAAAGGAAAGCACGGTACATTAGTTTTGTTATGTCTTTGAACACGGAGAATACGCAACATGATTTTCAGTGGGATCTCATATGAACGCGGCCTGAGGTACTGACTGGACGTGTAAAGAGCGCGAAAATGAAATATACAAATTCAGCCAAGGTTTTAACGTCGTGTGGCTGAAAAGCGAATAAAATTCAAATAGAATCTTCACTGCGTTATCCAAAATTTACGTAATGTCTGTCTGTGAATTTTTACTTGTGGAACGAGCGAGAGAGAGAGAGAGACAGAGAGAACTATGAGAATTTACAACGCTTTATTATTAAAGGTTCAGCAAGCACAGAGGTAAAGCTTTTAATGGTCAATAAGCCGTGAACATATTTTGCACGCATGTAAAAACCCCACAGCCACGTGTGATTACGTAAGTCTACATTCATACCCATATTTTTAATTCACGCGAATCGTCGTGACGATACGTACTCTGGTAATATTTCCCCAATTATCAGAACGCCTACAAGAGACCTAAAGATTCCATGCGCGATAGTACTATTACAGTCCGCAGGCGTCGCTGAGTGTCTAAGGATGTACCGTCGGTGGCTGACGGCATCGTTTCGCCCAGAGAAATATTTATCGCGCTGCTCTAAACTTCCACGATGTAGCGAGTTAAAGAAACGAGCGAGAGAAGAAGAAGAAGAAGAAGAAGAAGAAAAAAAAAACAAAGTTAGCAGCACGATTGATCGCATCCAGAAGCAAAGACAGCGCCGCAAGAAATATCGCTCGTTTTCCCCAGCAGCAATAACATAAAAGAATTCACGAACGAGTTGACCGACGTATAATTTGGATAATCGACCTGACTCAGTCGTTAAATGAAAATAACAATAGGGTTAGGTACCAGGAGAAAAATAGGCAATAAAGAATAATCATCCAGCAGCACGATCAAGTATATTCATTTTGGTTAAGTCGCATCGTATCCTCTATGGAAAATGAAGGTAAGTTCTCATGTGTTGTCGCTCAAAAATTAATGTCCATTGGGACTGTCACTTTTCATCCAATAATACCGAATCGAAATTGAAAGCCAAGCCTGTCACGCGTTTCTTATATCAGCTCCGAAGAAAATCTCATAAAACTTCTTCACGTATGTATCTCTCCCTCTACGTCCTTTTCCTGGTCGTACTCCGATGCCTGTATATACCATTAGATACATATTTATACATGTACTATACCATACACGTATAGATACTACGTACCTGAATACGTATGTACCTGCCCACGACAAACTACGGCTTATACCAGCCAGCAGCAACTTCATTCCTCACGTCGGCGCGAATCGATAAGCGTCGACCACCACGCAACACACAATCCCATCCTGGCGCCCTGGCAGACTCATCCCAGGGCCGTACCAAGCATATATCCCGGACCCTTACGTCATTATATCGTATACTATACGTATGTCGCATACCTCTACGCCCCCCCTGACACTTTCCTAACCCCCCCCCCCCCCCGCGTCTACCCATCATTTCGCTACACTCCAGTAACTCTTCATCCTCCTACGTACGTCAGAATCCTGATCGTACACCAAATCCCCCTTGCAATCGCTGATAGTGGGTCCCTTTAACCTCTCCTCGTCATTCTGCGTCGCGACGCCTTTTGTGTGCCTACGTAGGACTTGTCTCGGGTGCTCTTTTTTTTTTTTTTTTTTCTTTGTATAGTCACGATGTCGGTAACGTCGTCATAGTCGTTATGCCTATGTATAGGCGTGCGTGACGTATGGGAATATTTGAATTTTGTAAATTAGGATTGACGGGGTATAAAAAGTCGTAAAGGAACGTAGCATTTTTTTTTTTTCAAAGTCTTATAATATGAATATGACGACCAGATTCGTTTTTTATTTTATGGGGATCTCTGTTGTCCATAAATCTTATGGCGGTTTTTTTTGAATTTTATTTTTACGGGAAACAGAACGATCGGGCGAGCAATTGTGAGTGGAATGGATGACTGTGGAAAATTGTATTTTTTTTTATCTACTCGAAATTCGTGTTTTCTTCGAGCTTCTATCGTCTCATGTCCATGCTTAACAATTTATTGACAGTTTTTTGTAATCATGACTGTAAACAAATATTCTTCCAATATCATACGTACCTTATGGCAAAGAACAACAAAGTTGTTATTTCCCATTTTTTTTTTAACTTTCGAAACGGCAAACATAACCTCACCGTTCGACTTAACCATGAAAATGATAAACTACGACGTATATAATATCGAATGAAGCTTCAGTTTATTTACAAAGTATCCTTTATACAACACACGATTATTAAACGTAAAGCTACTTTACAGTAAATGATCGAAACTATTGATAAGAGTATGACTAGATTATAGAATATCAATAAGCAGGGCGAATTCTCATCAGTCGAGGATTCGATCAGATCGATACTTCCGTACTCCACTTTCTGTCAGCCAATCAAAATAATGATACTGACTGATAACGATAAAAACAATTCTCTTCTTATCTGATATATGTGTATTATGAAAAGTGGTATTGAGCATCAAGCTGAGCGAATTGATGTCTCTCGAATTTACCATTGTTTTCTTTTCTTTTTTTTTTTTCAAAAACACCGTAAAAGAGATCGAATGTGAAACAAACTGTAGCTTCGAAATCGGTACAATAGCCCAACAACGTTTACACAGAACGCGTTATTAGGAATCGATACAGGTACTTTGCACGGTGAACTCTCTCTAGGTGCGCTGCAATAATATTTTATAATTATTAGCATTGTTTACTGCAAAGCGTGATTCATTTGTTTATGCATTGTTAGACGTACCCAATTAATTTACATTATGCTAATAACACGTTAGATTACTGCATTATTATTAAAGGATCACCTTGCAAAGAAACCCATAGGAATGTAGCGTCAAGAATATAGAAGATATAAAATGCAAAAAGGCAACTTCCTACAGCAACAATTAAAAAAAAATATTTTCAACTTGCAATCGATTCGATTAATCATTAATATGGGATTAAAAAAATATTAAAAAAAAAATAGGCTGACTCGAGTAAGTACGAAACAATGTTACTTAATTTTCGTTATTAAAAAAAAAAAAAAAATGCTCAAACCCAGCAACGCGTGTAAAATAGTCTAAGCGAAGACGAAATATACGTAGCTTTAAAATCGCAGTATTATTTTTAATTGTTTCTCTAATTATCATGGTTGAGTCGGTAAGATAACTACGACCAAAAAAAAAAGAGTGAATAAGCTTACGTTAGTAATTGGCATTAGAAATTTACTTTGATAAAATTTGTGTGTCTATTACAGGGATATTGTGAATCAGTGCATTTTAATAACGATCGATCATCCTAACGTCACGAAGGATGATTGAATTAATTCTAGATTAGAAATACAATCGAGAGGAATTGGCTTAAAGTTTAATGCTAAGCGTGTTAAGGTCGGTTTGCGCACGTTCCATTTGATTAATAATTCATACGTCATACGAGTGGCATATCTCTAGATAATTATATATCGTCAGAAGACAATTAATGGCTATGCAAAACATGGAAACATTATCAACGTAACATTGCCTCGTACCGAGGACTCGGTCCAGTCTCGATTTTGATAAATCGATATCTTAACAATTGTTTCCACGGGTCGAGTACAGATTAACAAAGCTCTGCGATCGAAACGTAAACAATATATTCCATAATACGTCTAATCCGCATCACGAGATTACAAAACAAAAGTAACAGGACGGTTCGGCAAGATAATCAACTGAAGTCCTTATCAGTTGTTAAACGATCAGCCGAACTGCGAGAAGCGGGCAGAAAACGGAACGACGCGAGCTTCTAAACAATCTTCCAATTACCCCAGGTCGAAAATCGTCTAGGAAATTATTCGAGTGACGTGAATTCAAAATTTATCGAATTACGCGATTTATCGATCGTCAATGATCAGCGAGGATAATTGAAAAATCTAATCGTTTATTGTCCGTGTGATAAACACGCGTTGTGGACGAGACACTTAAAGGTAATAAACAATGGACTTTGGCTCTCGATTGAACAACGATCAACTGTTCCTGCCTTTCTTCGATCCTTTGCTCTCTCTCTCTCTCTCTCTCTCTCTCTCTCTCTCTCTCTCTCTCTCTTACAGTTACTTTACAACAGCCTGATATAGTATTATGCGACAAATATAGTAATACGACTTAATGTACGTACTGTACACGACGATCGCATATCTTGAGAGTGACAATACAATAGCCACGTAAAAACAATGAGAAATTTCGCCAAGTACGCATACACAGGATTTTCATTGTTTATAGATACCTAACGAATGACAGCTGGTAATTTCAGGACGCTCTCGTTACGAGAATGATAACAGGAGAAAATAAGAACGTTAAACGAGCATTAATTAAACGCAACAAGTTAAGTAAAACCTTGCCGATATATTGACAAATAGTTCGAGCCTTATCAGCAGCCTAAAGGAAAGTAATATCGTACGTGTTTTTGAAGATGAGAAAAATTTCATTTTAGCGACGCATCGAGCTTACATTAAGTCCTTATGCGGTCTTCATGTAAATTCTTGGGCTGCTGTTCTAAAGATACACTGGCGACGGACGTCAGAGGGATTTTCTTGACTTTTTGCGTAATCTTCATGCTTTAGGACTAGTAACGCAATCTCTCGCTTGATACGCAATAACTAATTATGTATTTACAGATATTTTTATTCCACGAATCAATCCCGCCTTATGTCGTCCGGTCTAGAATATATATATATATATTTTATGTGTGGACTCTCCTTTAGGTTGCTCCTATTAATAACGGCACGTACAACGTACTGTCACTTTTATCAAGATTTGCCACTGTACGTCTTTTCTTTTTTTTTTGTTTCTTTTCTTTACAGAGGAATTTTCGCTAGACGATAATACTGAAAAAATATATATACACTTCTTATACTATAATCTCGTCGAATAATCCGTTCTATATTACAATAACTTATCTCTGTGTCCAAGGATCACGTCCAAGACTCTACAGCGTGTTTCATAAACGGCGCACTACTTAGCGAATACGATGTCGCAAGTCGCCTCAAGCTTCTTGTAGATTAAATTTTTTCTTTTTCTTTGTTCTATCAACATTGGATCAAACTTTTATGGAATACGTGACTTGAGGATTCACGAAAGAAACTCAAAGTTACTACACGTATGGCAGTATAGTGATTTCTGAATTAATTTCTATTGGTAGTTTTTTTTTTGTAGTTTGCCACTATGACAAGTTTTGTATCTAGGACTGACACTTTTGAAACGCCTACTGTTTAACGCATAGTATTCTCTATGTACGGCCTTTTACGGAACACAATATTATTTCTGTTTTATAACTATGTCGCCATGAGATATACGTAAGTGACAATGGTGAATCTTACATAAGATTAGGCAACTTTTGCCCAGAACAAACGTTCCTATCGTACGATTGGAACACGACGGATATTGATAATTAATTGTATATTCGCTCACTTTGCTTCTGAGTATAGTAGGAACGATAAGATTCTTTAAAGAAAATGAAAGAGATAATTTTTTCTTGTCAATGCAGTCGACTGGAGAATATCCACTTATTTTTTGTCTTGACGCATTAAGAAATTTACTAGTTTACCTCAGCACCAGTATGTAATTAATAAATAAGATTAATTCTGCTGCCAGCTGTAAAAGCTTGTAACTTCATATTTTCTTACAAGACAGAAATTAAGTAGGGCAGTGAACTTTCTTGTGATAGCTATGGCTTCAATTATTGGTAATCCGTGCCAATAATGAATTTATATGAGAAAAATAACATTTTTATGCAATTATAAGATACCTTTGCTTTGGGCAATTAGTTAGGACGCATGCGTTCTGTACGTTTTTAGCAATTAAATCTGAATTGTTTATGAAAAACTGGTTCGCCTTCCCTTGCCGTCACGTAGGTTTTCATTAGGGCGGATTCGCAAATAAATAATCGATTCGCAATTTATTTAAACGATGGATTCACTGAAGCGCCATGACATGTGCGATTATTTGAGTAGTCAAGCCACGCAACTCAAAGAAAAAAAAAAAATACGCGATTTGAAAATTTCATCCTTTTACGTCCGATTAATTTAATTCACAGCCTGACGATCCGAAGAAGCAGCTGCGTCAATTCTTGGGTTACGATCGAATCACGTTACATAGAAACACTGACTTTTATTTCTTGTTCGCGACAGTCAATATTTTCATCCCTTGTACGTGTAAACACGTTCTCACTGAAATTTATAAAATTCGCAGAATTTCACGTCGCACGTGACAATCTCGCAGCTACGCCAGCCGATAATCGTTCCGTTTAAGAAGTCCTGAACACTTATTAAAATTCCATAAAAATAAAAGAAAAACTTTAAGTATGGCCTTTTATGCAGTCAACGAAAAATTTCATGACGTCCATGATCGATTTTCGTTTTGTAACGATTCGCAATACTTAATCGCAATAAAAAGAGAATCAAAATTTCGTTGCTCCGAGTGAGACGAACAGCAAGCACAGTGGACAGTAAACAGAAATAAACAAATTTTTGCATTGCTCAGAAAATATTATAAGTCTTTCCCTTGGCTCACGTCATTCCGACATTTTGTAGCTACCGGTGACGTTTTTACCAGTATCTATATTTTTTAATGCAATCATTACCGAGATCCACCACGACCAAATGATTGTCAGGTAATACGGCAATACCTGAAGGACGTCTCAACTTCGAGCTGTGAGAATCAATTTCCGTGAGAATAGCGCCCCCACCGAGTTTCAATACTTGAATAACACTGCGACCCTTATCGCTGCGAGAGCCTAGAATTCGGCCGTCTGGATCTACTGCTATCCCGCCGTACCTACCCTTACCTGTTGAATGATTATTAGTGTTTAGGAATATCTTCTCTTACGGTACACAAATATAATTCAATAATAAACAAAAGAATTGAGGACAATACAAAGCGAAAATATATTACTCGTGTTCATTTATATTATAGCAAGAAAACTCACCTTTTCCTTCCGCGTAAATCTCTTCCGAAAAGTCCCCTTTGGCGGAAAATACTTGAATTCGCGAATCAGCGACCAGAATCTCACCAGCTGGTCCTATAGTCACGGAGCTTATTAGTTTAAACATACTACGTTTGCCCACCTGAAAAAGAATTCACGAAAGACGTGAAATGTTAATAGATTAGTATATTGAATAATTTACTCCTGATGGAATTTAATTAATGGAAATAAATCTAACCTGAAAGAGGATTTTGCCGTCACAATCGAACACGAATACACAGCACTGGCCATTGTCTGCTACCAGTACGTGTCCGTAACTTCTATCCACAGCGATATCAATAGGTTCCTAAATTGTATTAAAGATGATAAATGAATATTGTGAGAAATCTATGAGATATCGTCTAGGTAGAAATTAACTCTGATATTGTCCTAACCTGGAACGCATTGTGAGAAAAGGAACGAATGGTGTCACCCAACGAGGTCATTTCTGTGACTGTACGCGTCCTCCAATTGACGATTACCAGTCCTTGTTCAGATACAGCAATTCCAGTACAACTACGTCCATCGAGACCTTCGTTGGTAATGTGCCTTTGAAATTCTAAATTATCATCCAATACCTTCAACAAAAATCAATACAAGAATCGTATGTGAGTTATGTACGATTTCTATTAGAATACTAGATATCTAATCGATACTTCAATATTTGAATATTCTCACAGTAATGACATAGTAAATATTTTAAGAAAGCCATTATGTGATCAGAAGAGTCTAAAGTGTATCACCTTGATGCGAGAGTTGCCAGTGTCTACGACGTAGATCATATTGTCGTCATCCACCGCGACGGCAACCGGTTGATGAAATTCATCTTTTCCGTGTCCACGTCTTCCATAAATTTTTACAGGTTCGTTATGCTCGGTCGCGTCAAAAAATACCGGATAGTCCTTGATGGGTCTTTCAAAGACAGATAACTTTAGAACGTAACGGCTTGCGGATGGTGGTCGAAAGAGAACCTCGTAGCTACCATCTTCCAAGTCTTTAATCTCTGTCTCGATGGAAGTACTCTGATTATCAGTATTGATACTGTCGGCTAGGGTCAGTTCGGCGCCTATTGGATCTCCCCCCGCATTCCTAGGATGACCATGGTAGTCGACTGTCTCGACGACGACGGTTGCTTGTAACTTGGCCACCGCAGGATCCTTGAGTCTGGCTCGACACAGACCTAGGGACATGATATATGTAATATGTCAATGCTATGAGTATAAATTGTATTATAGATTTTATTATGATTCTCGTTTACCTGGTAACGTAGTACTAGAACGTACTCGTCCGAATATACTAAGAGCACGTTCAAATTCCATCAAGGCCTCGTTATGATTGAATTCAGCAGTGATAAAAGCGTTCTCTCTGGGTTCACTCAGAGCTACAGCTGCATCCAGTTGGTCGGATAGACTGCCAATTCGTTGAGTAATATTTCGCACCTCGACCTTAATGGGGTTTAGGATGTTCATGGGTGATATTGTGACAGTTAATAGTGCAAGGGTTATCATAGCAGAATATGAAAGATTACTTGGTACTGAAGGCCATCACATTCTCGTTCAACCTTATTCTTCTCAGCCTCTATAAGGGCATGCTGTTCCTCGAGGACGTGCTTCTTGTCTCTGGCTGCTGCAGTGACGGCTGCCTGTAGTTCAGCTCGACGCTTCTCTACCTTTGAGATAATTTCTGCAAACTCCGCATCTACAGCATTTAGGCATCTTTCCGTGGCTGTTTCCAACCGTCGCAGTTCTGCACCCACCGACTCTTGCGCCTGTGTCAACTGCGTAGTCCGCGAACATTAACGCTTCTTATCACAATTCGTGTTTCTGCACTTTTTATTCAGGGACAGTGCAGTGACAAACGATAGCGATACGCTGGGCCTCACCTTGGATATACACTCGTTAGCTTTGTATAGTAATATTTCAGACATTCTTTTAATTGCAATACTAAATGGGATGATAGTGTGTTCGGTGCAGCCTGGAGATGTTCCTGCATGACTACCACCTGTACACACTGTACAGAAGACTGTGTCACATGTTTCGCAGAACAGCAATTCCTGATTTATGTGTACCGAGCACTTTGGAATGACCTGTAAGGAAAAAATGTATGTATCGATGAGCTTCTCAGGTATAAAGTATATCACAAAGTTATTAAAAAAATTAGTGAGATTTGAAATACCTCTCGTCGTTGTCTTGACATGAGATCAAGTAGTTGGTTGACTAAGAAACTAGGCGGCAAGGCAGGAACACCACCACGAGGGATTGTTATTAGCTCGCGACAAATAGGGCATCGAAATGCACCAGCCTCACGGGTCTGCGATGCGGCGATTCTTGTGAGACAGTGCAAACACACCTGCGTACATACAGGGTGATACTCATGAATTACTCTTGATGCATGTGCTTATAGTTGATTGCCCTTCGGTATACATCTGTATGATGCTACTAATATGGTTATCATTAAATATACAAGACGTTTTACATACCGTGTGAGAACATGGCAATAACTTGGGTATGTGTTCACTGCCGTCATAAACACAGAGGCAAGTTCCACATGTGAGGAAACTTTCGTTGAAATCCTCATAGTTAATGCTCACTGTTTCCACGAGCATCGAGCTCATGCTGACCATCCTCTCCCCTAGTCGCGTCCTGTAACAAGTTCATAAGAATGTTAATGAAAATTTAAATGAGCCTCATAAGCATGTCTAATGTAGTAATTGAATATATACAGCTAGAAAACTTGTTTATCGTATATCAAATGTAAGTTTGTAACAAATATCATTAGTTTAATAGTTTATTTCATTCGTGAGGTATTTTGTTCATAGACCTAGATCACATATCAACACCATGTACTCAGCATAATTATCACTAGTAAATATGTGCAAAGTCAAAATAATTAAAATACACTCGTTGCAGAACTTCACACTAAAAGGACAGGATTCTTAAAAAAAAGCGTTCATTAATTTAATATTAATTCTTTTATATTTTATTGCATAGGTTATAAATTACATTTTGCCTATACTATAGATAATATTAATTTAAAAATTGTGAAGATATATTCTTATGAAACATTACGAGGAAGAAACTAAAAAAAAACTCTTAGTACTAAATGAAATCAACGTATATAGCAAATGTATTCTCGTATTATCTGTGCGAAAATCAATCGCGCGGGTCAAGAACCCGCAAATATGCGTGCGAATAAACAAGTCTCAACGAGTACAAAGACTTTTATTCGATACCAAAGCATTTGCAAATATTTTTTAAAAATTTATATAAAGACCCCCTCCTATTCTCTTTCTGGGTAAATATATCACCTAAAAAAAACATTTGGCACGATAACAGAAAATTGTAAAAAGAATAAAAGGCCAAAAAAATATCACCAAGAATTCGCGAGTGTCTCCATCGCGTCACAGTTGCTTAAAACAACCAAAAAAAAAAAAGCGCGAAACATTATCAATTCCATAATTACAAACTGACATAAAACACGTGCCAATTCCACATCCGTGCTTTCCCGATACATCGCAGACCGAATAATTCCAACTCAACGCGAGTCTTCCAAATCGAAGGTACCGAATATAGCACAAAAATAAACCACTTCTGCTGGAAAAGCAAAACTTACTGTATAGCCAGTCGTAAAGCCTCCATAGTAGAATAGAAGACGCACAATATACGTATATATATTATCTCGAAGAACAATGAAGAACAACAATACGAGATTCAATCGAAGATCCAAGTGACACTAGCGGCAGCGTGCACTGAGAACGATGCACAAAAAGGTGTTCTTTTATTTTTTTCTCTAATTCTTTCTTCTTTCCTCGAGTGGAAGACACACGAGTAAACACAAAGGCATGCGCGACGTTTTACGATATCCTTCCACCTTTATTTTTTCTACAATGAATTCCAGCCGGTATCACTGTTGAATTTTTACACCAAGAGAAAACAATAACAACCACGGTAAAACCCATAAGAATTTCATTAAACACGCGTAACTCGTATAACCCGTACATACGTCATTTAATTCGCTCACGACGATTCGGAACGTCGATCATTGCGCTTCTTCTGTTTTTCTCATAGAAGATGCACTACGCGGAACACGATCCTCTCCTCGTTCACATTCACAAGGGATACTGTATCCGCACCGGAGCCCTTAAAGAGACGCGCTGTCTCCGGATACCCGCTGTGGTGGCTCCATTTTATAATAGAGAATGCACAATACCAACGACGACGACGACGACGACGGACGGCCAGCGAGTGCAGCGACTTGCCTCTCACGTTTCACAGTGTCTCACAGCTGCTCGACCGCGCCATTGGCGCGAGGTTAGTATATTCTGCCTGTGAGATATACACCAAGAAGAGGAAGGTTAGGTAGGTGTAGTCGCCGCCAACCGGGTAGCTGTGTATACGAAAAAAAAAGAGAAGTAAACAGTAGAGAACACTACTGCGCAGTCTCCCACAGTCAAGGCGCAACTTCTTGCACAACTTTTACTATGGAATTCTATCCGTCGGATAGGATTTTTGTCAATTTCTTATACCAGTTACCACCGGTGGAATTTTATCGTCTAAAATTCCTGATCGCTCACTTGAGATTTATTTATCATAAATTAATGGCATACTTCAATAAGAAATGCTCGTCAGATGATAGCAACCAAATGCGATCGTAATATTATATTCTGCCTTTGCTTCCTTGTTTATACATTGTTCGAAGTAATTTAATTTATTTTTATTTCAGTTTCTTATGGATTTTTACTTATCTTTTCGAGAACAGCCACGTTTTGCGAGACTCATTTTTCTCACTTGATTTATGCAAGGACCTCTGACCCTAATTACTACGAAACACGATCCTATCCTACTTCACTCGTGAAACGTTCTCAGGATGTAATATTACTCTGAACTCATGAACTCTTTTATAAAGTATATCAGTGTATGTTATGCTTTGTACCTATAGATATATATGTATACATGAAACCAGATATATACATATATACATAGATAGGTTTATTAGAAGAATCTACAGTGCATCATAAATCTTTCTGAACTTTCCTGCAGGCAATTTGGCTTTCGCGGTCGGAATACTAAAAATAAAATGTCGCCGGCGGAAAAACATTTGGAAGGGCGATAACCTCAAAATGATGACTGTATGCGTTGATAAGCAATTCGGTTAACGGAATGTACTACGCGTTCTTACAATTCTTTTATAGTACTCCGCGCTTGACTGTAAAACACCTTAAGGCTCTTTCTCAAGGTATCCACTGTTTACATCTCGATTACATTACACTGCTGAGAATTTTCAAGTACCTCCAGACCATTGGAACCAGAGTTACTAATCTCTCAACTGGTTCTGTTTATTCAAGGCCAAAGAAGGTAAATGTGTACGCTAATGGAGCGTTAAAAAAAATATTCTAAACCCGTCTCTTGTTCGGATGGCAACCTTTTTTTTCTCTACTCCTAAGAGACGCCACGAGAGACCCCATGGTGTCTAGAAATTCTTGACGTCCCGACCAACTTGCGTTTAGCCATAGTAAGAAGTGAAAAAGAAAAACGTATGTACAGCCACGACATGTGACTAAGCAAATTCATCAATCTTCTTAAAAATATTCCATTTGAATCTTAAAGATTTTGAGCTAGTAGGATTTAATAGTCTCTAATTCTAATAGATTCACAGGTCGTAACCTTTCAACTGGTTTGGTCCAGTCTAGACAGAGAATACATCAATCCACTACATCCAAGATGCAGTCATGAGTAGCATTCATTTATTTCGAGTCATGAATCATCACTTTCCTCCATTGTGAGCCAGTGTATTCACGTACAAGGAAGAGACTCTCATTCCTAACCTATATTTTTGTTATGAAAATTACAAAAGTATCTCACTGGTTCAAGCTGGAAACTGGCCAATTGCCAAAGTAGCAATTTCGTTTCCCGCTCATTGTCAGTTGGTGCAAGTATAGTTAGGAAGTGCATTCATAATTTATTATTAAGGAAACAGATGCAGTGTCTTTTTTTTTCATTCTCCCCTTCATTAATGCATCCGCACCGTGCAACCAGTATGACATACGGTTCTCAAGGTGCAAAAGGTCTTTTCGTGCACTGCCAGATTACGAAAGCCCTTCTCCCTTCCAACGTACTTTCATACTGTCATTGCACAATGCAAATAGCGAAACTCTATACCGACTTCAGGATGTACCGTTATAATAATGCTGCACTTCCTATCGTTGAGCATTATAAATCAGGTTTCAATGGTATAGCAATCGGTTCACTAGTAATTGTCTGAAATTGGTAAAACGATTGCACTACGTTTTGTTACCTTGATGATTGCCTTTTTAGAATTTTTTAATAGAGGTAATCGTTTCCGTTTTTTGAGTTTCAAAAATTGTACTTACATAAAGGGACAGCAGCTCATGAAGACTCCGTCGATAAGATCTACGTACGTAGATCAGTACTCATACGCGAAGCGTAGGTTAGACAAAAATTCTACGTTTGAATGTAAACTCAATTCCGATTTGTTAAATTCACTGGTAAGAATTTATCTTTTTATTATTTACACTGTATTTTAAAATTTGTATTGCCCTTTTACATTGGTCTTGACGTTCTTCACTGCACGTTCATGGCTTTCGGTATTACTGTAATATTTTGTTATTGCGACGCAGCATGATTTCTAGAACGTCAATATGGAGAGTCTGGGGGGTCAACACACTGACGAAGCACCCCACATTTTATTAAGGTCCTGAAAAAATGATCTTCCACACTTGTGAAAATTTATTTGTACCCTTCCTGAAGTTCTTCATCGGATACTCGGCACTCGATGAGAAGTACGAGTGGCGTGAGTCCTTATGGATAATGGGCCTGATGCTATTTCTCGGGAGGGACACAGAACAAAGGCCTCGTAGAGTGGAGGCTTGTTTGTTGACACAAAGAAAACATCTGATCCATCTACACGCAAACCAACCCCTCAAGTTCGATCCTCTGCGCAAGACCCAGTACTCTAAGAGGGTGAGTCGTTGATAGATATTGAGACTCAAAAATGGGCCTAGAATATTCACATATCTTTTAACTGTCAGCGAGTACGATACACTCCAGGTTACTCACTATTTTCTGAGAGGTTGACGTACGTGAAGGAGTTTGAAAAAATATTATAATATTGATTTCGTTTGTTTCACGTTCCGCCAGGTGGCATTGCGGCTGTCCATTACAATTATTCTTGACCAGGTCGATGATACTTTATCAGTAGTTTTGACATTCATTTGAATTTGTAGAAACTTATTGCTTTGTTCAAATATCTAGACTGTCCCTGTGTTGCCAGCGCACTTAAAGCATGCGCGTACAGATTTGGGTCACTCCGACACTCGACCGACATTAAAATCTGCTGCGTTTAACGTCAACGTTAATTTTACTCTTACGATCAGTTTTTTATATAACGATTATATCGTTCTCGCATGTTGCCGTAATCACGAGTTTGTCACGTAGACAGAAAAATATTCATACTTCGCACGATTTCTAAGACACTCGGACTATGTTGGGTTAACTCGTCAAGCCTTGCGCGGCCATTCGCTCCGAAGTCGGAGTAGAACTGGAGGGTGCGCGAGCGCCCCTATAATATTACTCTGTCAGTCGATGCTAAGCAAACCTTTGTAAGGAAAGAGAGTGTCCTGATTTTACAGGATCTATTGAGCTTAATGGAATATAACCTAAAAATTCTATGATAAGATTAGAATTAAATAATGAAAAAATTTAATACCATTCTTAGCATTATGGATCAAACATACAAAATATGATGTCTTATAACTTTAAAATTAATTCAATTCGTGTTATTAATTTTTCAACTGTTAAATTCTATGTGCCATCTTGTGCAAGCGGAATTTATTATTGCTCTGTTTGACTTCTCCTACGTGTCATAATGTGATCAGTTGTCCTTTTTGGTACTGTGGTACGTGAACAACGTATCAAGTAACAATTTATTGATGGAATAAGTATATATGAGAATGGCAGACTATAAATGGAACAATGCTGACCACCAAGGCTTCCTTCCTTCCTTTCCTTATGGCTGTATTCCCAATGGGGAACATTTGCCAGGTCAACAAGGCTATATGTTGAAGATGCTAGCAGAGATAGTAGGGAGATTGTCAGTGAGCCGATTTTTTGAAACCAACTTTATTTTGGCCAGAGATGAGTAGGGAGATGCACAACGCTACGGTTTTAGGCGTTACAAATATCATGGCGCTAAATCGTAGCGGCGAGTCTGGAAGTAGGATTTTGTGATCATCGCCTCCGCCGATAACGCGGATTCCGTCGTAGCCGAGCTAAATGTGAACACGACCTGCAGCTTGGCGGGCAGAGGTTCTCCGCTACTCACCGCTGGTTCGCAAAGCAACCCTTAGAACGAGACCGGGAATTATAGAACTTCTCAAGAACCATTGAAAAAGCCTACTATTGAAACATTTTTAAGAAAGTGTTTTTCATATATTTATTTTTTAAATACTGCTAAACATTATTGGATCTTGATTTACTTTCAAAATTCATTCAAAATATAAAATTGAGGCTAAATAAAAATCTCGCAGAATATACAGAGTAGATACAAATTGAATTGAAATTGTAGAATATCGAAAATAAATTACGTTCAAATTGAAATATTAATAAATTAGGTGTTTGGAAC